>JAIFAC010000194.1:0-149628 GCA_026545765.1 Plantago major | reverse complement strand
ACTTATTCTTTGAATACCCGCCAACATATCACACAAAGGACAGACATTTCATATTACTAGTTCCAAAAGAAAACAAGTACCAATTACAGAATAGAAACACAGCCCCAAAGTAAAATCACTTACTAACATTTAGATATTTTGATGAGAGAATACCATTATTTTCAGTATAGGCCACTCTTCTAACATGAATTGGCACATCAGCGAGTTCAAACATATTGCTTGTTTTCTTTTCATGTGAATTGGATGCTTGAGCCAGTCTACAGCAGCATTGCTTCTCTAGATTGATAGAAAAATCTTCTTGTCTTCCCTTACATAGAGATATAATTTCGGCAAGTAGTATACATACGGTACAATTCCAGTTCTCTAGATTGAAGAAAGTGGACACGGAGCCCAATGGAATTCTAATTAAAGCAGAAGGCCCCTTTAGGTTCGATCGGGGTTTTCTACTCTGTCTTTACTTTTTCACGGTGGTTTAATGTGTTGTCTGATAATCTGACGTTAATGCGTATAGTATTATGACAAGCCTTTAAAGCGGCAGGGGAGTGACATCTGATAGGAAGAGGAAACCGATGAGGTTTGATCATTGTCTAATGGATACTTAGGCAAAGTGAATATGAAAGTCAAACACATCTATAAATACCTCTGTGATCACCGTGTTGATGAGTCCCCTACCGAGTTTTAAACACATGTTGTTTGCTTACTACTTGGCCCTGCTTCTGTAACTTGGGCCAAATAGTCTGTAACGATGAAAACTCAATACCATTACCAAAGATGGTGTAAATCGCACACGTTATCTAAGACAATCTTTTAATTCCTTCTGCTTATACAAAACTCCCAACAAAACAATTAATAGGAAAACTCAGATTATTCAATAGATAATATGAAGACAATTACAGTTACAAATGTAACTTAATTTGCAAATAAAATCAACCAATCTACTCAATATCGCCATCTTACTCATTGTTGCAATCAGTTGGCTGAAATGAAACAGTCTTGTCTTCAAATCATATCCAACCAAGAAATTCATTTGTGCCAGATTTCCATAAACAGCGAGGGTAGAGGCTGGTGCAATGCAAGGCAGAGTGACTCTGAGCCAGTCATGACATAAGTGTTTATAGACGATAGTTTTACATCAGCCCCTTTGAAATGAAATGTCATTTCCGGAACATCTTGTACTTCAGTCGCAATGTAGCACAGCTCTAGTATCCCAAGTGGATCGGATACTCGAGTCGACTGGACTTGGTTCTCCACCTCTGAGAGAATCAAGTGGTAGAGTTCAACGGGAAGAAATGTCAATGTTGATCCAGAGTCTATGACGATGTTCCCCTCTTGATTTGATTGGAAATCAACTGAGAAATCTGAAGAAACTGATGAGTAGTAGTCTTCGAACCATTCTAGGCGTTTTTCCCCAACAGTGACGCCTTCAAGTGTCAGAAAGTAGAATGTTTCAGGTTGAGCTACAGTTATGGGCGTGCTCACCACGCCTTCACCAGAAACTACTGCCTTGTCATGAAGTTCATTTTACTAGCCTTGGCATCCTTAGAATAGGGTATCATGCAATACGAAAATTTGCCCTGGATTGATTGTCCTAATTGTCTTATTAATGACACTTTTCCACCACCAAGGCCAACGATCCCCGATGCACCATCACCGAACGTTCCCTTATCCAAGTGCCCACATCCTATAATGACATTAGGGACAGTGGTGTTGCCTAACGTTATTGTGTCTTTTGCAACATCACCCCTACTAATGGATTTGTCACCGTATGACATCGCATAGCCACAATTGTGAGAACTGTCACAAGAAGTCAATAACATCACCACACTCCGTTGTGTCACAAAGGCATTCTTTCGTATGTGGAAGAGCGGTTCGGTTCAAAGATTGGTGCTTTTTGCGGAAGCAATCGATGCAGGGCACATTGAATCAGATTAGATCACTTCCTGTATCAGCGATCGCCAACATTTCAACGGGTGGTGTTCAAGAGAGAAATTTAAGAGTACTCTCCCTTGTCAGAAATAATTTCAGCGGCGCTTGGTTGTGATCCAGCATCGTAAGTTCGCGACAGAGCATTGTTATGGTTTATGGAGCAGCCAATCGTTAGCTACTCGATTAGGATGTAGATAACAAGGAAGGAGATTCTAAAGAGTCTCTGTGGATGAGATCTACACTAAACCCTGCTGCTTCAGTCTCCTGGAAAGAGAAAGAAAGCAACAATGCTAGACAAGCAATTGCTAGTTTCATAATTTTCTTGGAGATTGGTTTTGTTTCATAGTTCTTATATCTTGTATTGTGCAGTACCTATGATGGCAAATTTATACTAAAAAAATTAGCGATTTTGAATTCACATTTGAAACTATTTCCAAAGACATTCATGCATGGGGCTTTTATTAAACCATTATTCAAAAGACCTACATTTTAGTAAAATGGAGAAATTATTTAAATGCATCACGAAAGTAGTTTGGTATTATAGTCGTGAAGAATTAATTTTATTTGCAATACTGTAAAAATGTGAAGTTGGTCTTGCAGAAAATCTTGGTGGATTTCTTTGTTAGACTAAACTTGTAAAAGCGAGATATATCTCTCTCTCTACGGGTTTTAAAATCGGTCGAGTCTTGCATTCATTGTTGTCGGTCGATATATCGACATCGACGCGATATACATTGCTCGATGTCGCCCTAAACCGTTCTTTGTAGCCCTCGACCATTCTATATCGTATTCAACCACTATTTTTGGTTTTTTAAACTATTAACTTCTTCAAAAATTTAATTATTAAAATTTTAACTCTCCTTCCCAATCCCACCACCCACCATCTTCTTCCCCACCACCAACACACTTTTACCACCAAAATCAGCAGACTTCAATGGCGGAAAGATGAACAATTTTTTTTTTTTTTTTTTTTGGAGCTTGACCATGGAAGCTCCAGATCAACTTCGCTCCGAGCTTCCATGGCGAAGCTCGGAAAAAAAAAAAAGATCGAACTCGGCTTCCGCCATCCAGCGATGGATAACTCGATCAAGCTTTATTGGCGACTTCGATTAAAGTAAAAATATATTTAATTTAAAAAATAATATTTCAAAATAATATGTTTTTAAAATATATTTAAATAATTTAAAGCGACGTATGCGGTTGGAGCAACACGTAGCGCAACACCTTGTGCGACACCCATGGCAACACTTAGTGCGAAAGGTATGATTATTCGATCTTCACGTTAAAATTTTAATCTAATGGATCAAAATAGGTGGCGGCGTTAGTCGGCGACCTTGATTGATGGTGAAAGCCCTACTCTCTATCTATTCTAATGACACAATTTATAGGTTCATCTAGTCTTATTTACCGTCTTTTTGTTGGTCTTTGAAATTTTATGCACCGGGATTTGGTACTAAGTATACCAGTGTATACAGTACACCTAAGAACACTATGCACAGTGTCTTCGATATATTGAATCAAGCGTGTATTAACTAGCAGTTAACACACTTACACTCAAACTATTCTTATAAATTATATCAAGAACACATCGGAAGGTAAGAACACCAAAGTAAGTTTCTAGTGGATTAATATGTTATAATGTCATTAGGCCTCAAGGCGGAAAAATCCACTATAATGCAATAGCAGATTATAAAATCAATTCACAGCTCAATCAAGTGATTATGTTGTGAATCTAAAACAACAAAACATATGGATCGAACTACCGATCCTAATCTAGAAATCTAACAAGAACCTGTCGGGCAGATTACTAGATAAAGCTTGGTAAATGTTGAGTATGTGAGGTGTTGTGATTACACTAGCTCTACTGCTCTGAAATTCCCGTACTCTATGAACTAAGTTTTAGAATTATATATAGTTTTTGTAACGACCCAAAAATTCGAGAATCAATTTACACATTTTACGAACCGATCGTCGAGCGTAATTACGTAGTTAGTGGATGTGATCTAACATACTCTTCCTTCTTTTCCAGCCCATTTTCTAGAACATCTCCAAGCCCATCTCTATTTGTGGCTTTCAAATCAGTTAATTCACATAATTAAGCCAACATTTAATACCCATCTTCAGTTACCAATCTGAGCATGAAAGATCACCATGAACGTTTTATAGAAAACGTCCAGACTCCAGAATATTATTCAATCGTCTTCCTCATCTCGTTTCTCAATGTTTCCTCCATCACTAAACTTTCAGACCTGCTTTTCGGATCAAGGCTTGATAATCATATTCTTCTAGTAAGTGTTCTTGCATAATCTCTTCATCTCTTCTTGTTACCCCATTCCAGAACCCTAACTCAATTTTCCTTCTATTTCTTACATCGAAAAAGGGCATCGGATGGTTTGTTTTTGGAAGAATAAGGGGCTCGTTGGTAGTTACTCGACTTTTCTTGGAGATATTTCCCAAGGCAAGTTCTCTAGGACTTGCATGCACAAATGTCTATATGTATGATGTTAACTTGCGTGATTGATTGTTATCTATGTCATGATATAAAATTGATGTTTGAGCTCATTCACGTTTATGTGCTAAGCTATTAGAATTATATTTTATATTGTATGCAAGTTCTTCTAAGAATCATCATGTAGAACTCATCTAGGTTTGGTGAATCAAGTCATGGATGATGATGTTTGTGATTTAAATTTCATATATATATTTATACTTGACGATTATGATGATACATGGCCTTGTATACAAACGTTACTAGTTGCTAAAGAGCTTGTAATTTGCATACTATGTTACTACTGTTGTTGATAGCTATGCATGTGTATATATATGTGTTGGTTCAGATAACGTCAAAGTGAAAGACTAGAGGAGGGGTGAATAGTCTTTCAAAACTTTTGTCGATAAGCACAGTTTCTCAGATATCTGTGAGGATATCTGATACTTAATTCGAGGCGGAATACTTTTACGTGATAAGTGCGATGCTTTCGGCAAGATAGGTGCAAATACTTTGCAAGGTAAATAAAGCAAGTAATAAATGCAGAAAGTAAATAACACAAGTCTTTTTATAATGGTATCTGAAGATGGCGTAATCCTTGACTAATCCACTTGGCCTTTCTCGGACACGGAATCCACTAAGACAGATAATTGAGGTAACCTTACAAGTATCTTCTCTCGATTCCTAAATACACTAGGTTCCCAACCAAGTGTTCCCTCTGAGTTATTCCCCGACTTTCTCAGCCAAGTACTTCCTGTACTCAGAAACCTCTTTCCTGGAGTTGTTCCTTAGTTTCCCAAACTAAGTACTTCCTGTACTCCACGCCAATTAAGGGGTTGGTTAAGGTAGTTTGTCGTAAGCTTCTTTAATAACTTGTTCGGTTATGTAGATAGCTCGAGAATCAAGTATACTTAATACACTTTGCAATGTATGTATCACATTCTTTCTTGACCCAGTCTATGATAAGTGTTCAA
Source organism: Plantago major (assembly GCA_026545765.1). Lineage (NCBI taxonomy): Eukaryota > Viridiplantae > Streptophyta > Magnoliopsida > Lamiales > Plantaginaceae > Plantago > Plantago major. The sequence goes on along the minus strand of JAIFAC010000194.1, from coordinate 144,240 downwards.
GAGAATGAATCTCAGATACGAAATCTTAGTTCAACGCCTTCAAAGATAACAATGCTTATTAAGGATTAGGACACTTAGAACTTTTGTGCTTACTAATAATCAAGAGCTTTGGTCGCAACAGAAAGCTTGAAGGTAAGTAGTATGCTTGAGAGTTTGAAAGATAGTGTTCAGTGTTCTTGGTGTAAGGATTACGTGTTCTAAGGTGTGTTCTCAAGCAGTCTAAGTGTTGATATTTATAGATGAATTTGAGTGCCATTTGAATAGTATCCGTTAGACTTAAATCAAATTCAAACTATTGATATCTGAGTATAATACTGTAGCAGGTTTGTCTTCTTCTTCAGAAGCTACAGTTTTTGTTCAGACATTTACATCCGCGCATTGAATGCATTGTACTATACTTTGTCTGTGGTGCAGCGAAACTATGCATTGTATCACGGATCTTATACTATCGAGTTCTACGAGCTTTGCACGTCCTTTTCCAGAGATTATCACAACTCCAGATACCACTTGTTGAAACAACTTGTTATAATATATTTCTTTTCAGAAACATAGTTTATGTCCAAGGTATCTGAGTGTAGATATTTGTGGGCACTTTCATCGTTTCAGAAACCTTTTATTTCTCAGATATCTTTTGCAACACTGTTTATTTAAAAATGCTTGTGTCTTGAGATGTCATATAGGTATCTGAAACCCTTGTCTTCAGCAATCTTGTGCAGTCTTCAAATCTTCAAATCCGTGGAACTTTTCCTGCTGGATGCCTTCTTCTTGGTCTTCTTTAGAGGAATAAAAATTACATTCAGAGACCTAACATCCTACACAAGATTTTGCTAGACTATCATACTTAGTGAGTTTCCTCTTTACGGTGTTCAAGTGAACGAGTACTAACCACCTTTACGAGCTAAGATAAGTCATTAGGTTCTTGATCAAAATCTAAGCAGATATTCTAACAAATTTCCCCATTTTGATCGGTCAGCGATGACTATCGACTATTACAAATCTGGATGAGGAAACAATCCATCACTTAATCATTTCTTATGATCTTTCAATTCATATAATTAAGTGCAGAAAGTAAACATCAACCAAATTACAAGGTGTGTTCTTTGCTGACAAGTAATCTTTTATAGATTGATATCTGAGAGTAGGTTCATCAGATATGTTACAATGAAAGTTTAGATAACTTTTACAAGATAAAACAACAATAAAGTGATCGACAAGATCTGAAAAAAAATTACATAGTAAATTAGGACAACAGGAGTAACCAAGCTCAGTGAACATCTAACAAACTAGTCTTCAAGTCTTCAAAAGCAGTTCGAGGATCAATCGCAAATTTCCTATCACCAAACCTTCTCATATCATCGGAGTAGTCATAGAGAAGAGTTACAATAATCTACGTGTCTCGCAAATTCTGAGACTTCTTTGTAGGTTTTGGTAGGATTTTTCTTGACAAAATGCTTGACCCGGATACTTTCCCCATATCCGGGCATGCACAATATTGATGTCGATAGCTTGAAATAATCATATATGATCCTCGGATATTTGATGTCACCTTGTATTGTTCTTCATCCGTGTAGAATTACTCATAGGGTTCCACAAAAGTCTTGGCCTTGTGCTGTTCAATCAGTTAGAATTTTGTGCACATCATCTGGCTTTCCATAAGGACATTCATCGAGAGGTCCTTCTTCATGGCTTTATCCTATTGATAACTTCAAAATCTAACGGAGTTTTTATGTGGTGGTGTTAACGAATGGTTTGTCTTTTCTCCATGCCATGAATTGTTTATGGATTGGTTACGAAACCTTGAATTGATAAATGCTTGAGCTCCGAATCCGTAGCCATTTTCTAATTTATGCACACTGTAAACGGAGGAGTTGTTGTGGTCTTCACATACTCAATTTTGGCTTCTTACGCACTGAGTGGAAGTTGACTTTTCTCTTTTCGACTCTTAGTTTATTCCTCCTTTGTCTTGAATTTTCCCTTGAGGATTGCTTGAAGAGCCACTCTGGATAGACTTGGTATTTCGGAGGGTATTTTATGAAAGGCTTTGCAGCTATGGGCTCAGATAGGCTATCAACCCTTTTTCTTTTTCTGTGAAGAGGAGCTTCATCTTCATCAGTCTCTTCATTATCATCATCAACATTAATTCTTGTGAAAGTTTTGCAGCCTTCTTCATTGCCTAGGGATTTGATTTGGCCTTCTTCTTCTTCTTCTTCTTCAGAAGACTCATCAATCCCTCTTACTTGTCTTCTCCTTGGAGCCTTGGTACTCCTTGGAGGTTTCTGTGCCATGGCCCTTGTTACCATTGAAGTTCCTTCATTTGGTTTCTGGGAAGTGGCTACTATTTGCAAAACAGCTTTACTTGAGGAGGGCTCATAGATTCTGAGTGGTGGCTGGGAAGTTTTACTATTTCTTCTTCCTCTCTGAGCAGCACCGGCTCCAGATTTCTTCTTACATCCTTCTCCTTCTTCCCATTCCTCCTGACTTTGAGGTCGATTTGTGATCCTTCCCCTTAGTCATTGTTGGTGACTAAGTCTCATAAAGGATTGAGAGAGACTCAAAATGTCCTTGTAAGTAGTTATAAGCGTTGACCAACCGAAGTTGACTTTGAGCTCGATTTTGTTTGATAAGTCCATTTCCTTATCGGTGAGCTCGCGAATGGGCCTTGAATGGCATCTGCTTTTCCTGACATAGCTAGCCTCTTCAAAGGCTTTAGACCAAGTTTTGGTCATCATCCCTAACCATGCCTAGGTCTTTACGAGCATTGACGGTGGTTGTCCTCACGAGTGATGAGCTCGATGAATGACTTCATTCTGCGAGGGGGATCACGATGGCGGCTTTATCTTGAAAACAACTCCTTTTTCAATTTAGTCGATACTTGATATACATTCAAGTATTCATTGGAGTTGACATTTGGCGACTTCTTTGAATATTTGAAGCGATCGACTTTCTTTTCAAATGAGAAACCGCTAAGTGTTCATTGCGATTACGCGAATTTCTTCTCTTCTTCATCGTCTGAGTCATCAGCCCGATGATCTTCATCCTCTTGGACATTTCAAGATTTTCTAGTCCGAACCATCTCGAGATGGGCTTCTTTCCCTTCGAGAGGAGGATGGTATATCTTTTGATGGTGATCGACCTTAGCATCATGCTTTTCTTGAGATACTTCTTGATATCTAGCTCCTTAGCAATGGCATTTCTGACATCTGGAGCTCTTTGACCTCGAGTAAGCTACCATTTCTTGTAAGTATTGATCTTGAAGTGATTAAGCTTATCCTGGATTTAGCTAGCTCTTCTTCGATTGAAGATGGGTGTTGTTCTTCTTCCACGGTTGTTTGAGTTGGCTCTGGTTTGTGTATTCAATATCTTGAGTCGTTTCCTCGAGTGCTCAACTACTTGTTGATTAGTGTCCTTTTGTTGTTGGGAAGATGGATGGGTAGATTTACGGGGAGATGGAGGAGGGATTTTTGTGATGTCCTCTCGGTGTGTTTTTAAAGCGAGGCACTCTTTCTGTGTAATCCCTCACCTTACAGTGCGAGGCATCATCATCATCCTTCTTATCATCCACATCCTTGTGATGGTGGAAGGAGAATCTTCATAGTCATTCTCATTAGTCTCCTTCTCTTCTTCATCTTGAGACCAGATTGATCCTTACGGAATAGTGATCATTTGCCCATTACCTCCTCTTGTTAAGAGGGTATGCATTGTAGGTGCAGGGCAAAGTAGGCTTGAATGCCATCTGCATTACAGTGCGACCATCTGCCTTCTCAAAAGCTTCTATGAGCTTGTGTGCAGCTTCTTTGATAAAGTCCTTATGCATCAGAGTAGCAAAAGTGTACTGCTCTGTTGGGAACATAGCATGGACATAATTCTCCAAGTCAAAAGCTCCGACTCTTCTCAATTGGTGATCAGTCAGCTTTGTTAATTCAGTCAGATCTGAGCTTATGTGCTTTTGCCACTTTCTGAAACACTTGAGATGTTTCTTTAGTGTGTGGTTCTTGAAGAATGTAAGCAGGTCTTCTGTTGAGAATGCAGAAGCCTTTTGCACACTTGTTTGAGCCTGAAAGAAAGAGTTTTGAGTTAGATTCAAAACTTGTGTAGATATCTGAGTATTTGTGTAGTTAGGTTTCTGAGTTACCTGAATGAATACTGAAAGTGCAATTTATATTGCACTTGTTTTGTTAATTCGGCCTTTCTTCGTTTATTAACCGGTTCGACAATTGTAGTTGTTTTTCTATGGTTATTTTGTAGGATATATCAAGTTGGGCCTCAACATGCTTAATGGATCACGATTGGTCATTGTAGCAGTCACTGTAGCAAAACGGGCATTGTAGCAAAAAGGAAAATAAGAAGCATAATGCAAGAAGGAAGCTGCCATATTGTTCAAGGAAGAATTTGATGCTATAAGGAAAGTGAGATTTAAAAGAGATTGATATATAGAAGACTCCTTATCTTTGTTGAAGATAAGAAAAGCGGTTCCTTCGAGAGAAAACTAACGGTTTCGACTTGGGCAATAGTGTTTCTTCCGGAAGATCGATTCTTTGTACATTATATATACGAAGAAAAGCGCTTTGCTAAGGCTTGATCGCCTTGAAGACAACTCTTGAATATATTTTGGCGTTCTTTCCCGGCTCGAGTTGACTTCAACCGCTTTCTTCTTGGTGAATTTGACCCTATATATACACACGAGAAGAAGCTTTCGAAGACCACGCCTATAGAGATTAAACTTCTGGTCATTGAGTTTAGGTTTGTCTTGCTTTACTAGACCTTTACCTCGGTGTTTACTTATGAGTGTTCTCTAAGATTGAAATTACTCTAGTATCATTGAACTAGAATAGGTTTTCTTATACATTCTAGGTCTAGTTTTTTGTAAGTTTAATCAATCGTTTGTGATTGAATTAAACTTCTTTTTAATTCTACTTTTCAATTTTAGTAGAAGTTTTGCTCGGCTTGCGTCGGTATCTTTATATCTGGCTTTAGAAATCTCGTGTTGGTTTTATTCATTTGCACTTCTGAGTTACATCGATCACGATTTACTATTGTAGTAGTCTTGTCGATCCTTTGTTCCTTTGTTGAAAGCGGTGTTGACTCAACATCAATAGTCGACATCGTTCGAAGTCCCGATCGAAGTCCAGTCCGTCTACAGTTCTAACAAATACATTAGGCTCAGAGACTTGTACTACTGAGGTAGGGAGCTCCTCAGATATCTTGTTGTGAGGTGGGGACTTGGACGTCTGGTCCTCATCAACCTTTCTTTCTGCTTGAACCTGAGATTAGAAACATAACACTTAGGAAATTTTATGTCCTCTGGGTAATTGTGAGTGTTAGGAATATCTGTTAGTATTTTGATCACTCATCACATGTTCTTATCTTAGCCAGAAAGGTGATTAAGTGCTCTTGGTTCACTTGAACATTGTAAAGAGAAATCCTTGAGTATGATTAGTCTAGTAAATCTTGTATTAGGATTATAGGTCTACGAATGTAATTTTATTTCAAGAAGACCATGAAGATCAATCTAACAATGGAGCTTTTACGAAGATTAGAAGGTGAAGATTGCACAAGGTTTATGAAGACCAAAGGTTTAATCTAACTTCGGAAAGACTATGTCCTTAATCCTTTCTTAAGTATATTAACTTATTTTAGGATATGATTCTAGACATATGACATCATGAGTATGGAGCATGCAAGCCATCGTGAAAGGCTCATGTATCCGTTGAGACTAAAGGACAATGAAACGGTACTATGCATTAAATGCATCGGCGAAATCTTTATAGCGATCCTCTACGAAAAATGAGATAGTGACTTACGAGTACATAGTTCAAGATATAAGCGGATATAATTTGATAGAAACTGTGAATACAATTGACGCCTCTCAAATTTATCTATATATCACACACTTAGATGCTTGAAGAACATACCTTAGAGCGCTCTATCTTGCAAACTTACCATCAAGCAAAGTATTCTCTCAAGCACTCTACTATCCTTTACGAAAGCTTTACGTAAGCTTGAAAAATCACTAGTAGTTCTAAGTTGTCCTGAACCTTAACAAGAGATTGTTATTCGTGAAAGAGTTGAACTATCAGATACCATTTCTGAAGATCTTTCTCCAGAACGGAAACCAATTACTTGGGTCAGTAAAGAGCAGACTGTCATCCACTGAACAAGTGTATTAAGTAGTCTTGTTCTATTAGGATCTCTGAAAACATAACTGAAAAGTTATCGAGAAGCCTTTCGACAAAACCTTATAACCAACACCATCGCGTGGAGTAGAGGAAGTAATTGATTTGGGAAATCGGGAACAACTCGAAGGTTATACGAGTAGAGGAAGTACTTAGCTCTAGGAGTGAGGAATAACTCGGGGAACATTTGGTTGGGAACCATTTGTTTAGGAATCTTAGAATAGGATTATTGTAAGGTGAACTCAATTATCTGTTCTAGTGAATTCTAGGTCTCGGAAAGACCAAAGTGGATTAGTTGGAGGATTCACCTCCGGATACCACTATACTTGTTGTGTTATTTACCATACGTATTTACATTTCAAACACACATACACTTACTTATTGTTTACGCACTTACCTATCGTAAAGTCTTCCGGCTCTGAATTTAAGTATCGAAACCCCGGGTTTCGAAGCTGTTTATCGACAAAAGTTTTAAGAGACTATTCACCCCCCCCTCCAGTCTTTTACTTTGCCGTTATCTGGACCAACAAGTGGTATCAGAGTAGGAGGTTCACAACCCTTCTGCACTGAACCTATATCCCCAGAGAGGTGAAGGAACTTTGTCCCTTTCTGAGGACTATATAATTTGTGTTGTAAGTGTGTAGGTATGTCTTTGAGTGATGCACCCGTTCTGAAGCCAGAAAACTACGAGAAATGGAAGAACAACATGATGCTCCATCTGAGGCCATTAGTGATGAGATGATCTATGTCATCAATGAAGGGCCTATCAAAATCGACAACTCGAACAAATTCTTGAGGTGTGCGATGGAAGAAAAGCCTCGAACAAGGAAGATGGGCGAGGACATGGGCGCTGGTGATAGTGGTCATGTTGCTCATGGAAGCATTATATGAAGACAAGCGAGAGCTACGGACATCGAAGATGCGAGAGACCTGATTGGATGGTCAAGCTCGTAATATAATCATCGGATCGACACTGAGCACATACGATTATGGCGTAGGGTGCTAAAGCAGCGAGATTGCAGCGATTGATTGAAGAAATGCGTGCGGGCGAGAAAACGAAAACAAGTTGAAGTTCTTAAATTGAAGTTCCAAAACTTCAAACAAGGTCCCATGAAACTCTGGAAGAACTTGATTTGGATTTACTACTCTTATGAGTGATATGGCGCACTTGGTGAAAGCGATAGATACTCGGTCGGAAAAGATTAAGACTATTGTCGAAGTCTCAATCCTGGAACACACTAAGTTATTTTATTTCAATCAAGTGATGCCAAATATTACTCCAGAAGAGCTCTTCTCTCATCTTGCTACTGTAGACTATGAGACAACTCAGAGAGAACAAACAGCTAAAAAATTGCAAAGTGTTGATCTAGTTTCTCAAGGTACTTCTGAAAAGAAGGATACCAAAGAAGCATCTGAAGAAAATGCTCTTATGAAGACACATGAAGAAGAAATTTGTGAGTCAAGAGATTGAGAGAAGAAAAGCTAAAGAAAAGCTGAAAAAGCATCTAGGCCCAAACTATCATCAGTACAAAAACATACAAATGAACAACTCTCTGAACACCCCCATTCATAAAGGTGTTAGTACTGAAGCTACAGAAATAGGAAATGATATCTGCTTCTATTGTCAAAAGCCTGGTCACTTGAGAGATTGTCTACTTTAAACAAGCTCGAGGCGGTGACAAGAAGGAAGAAATTTCAAGAGAAATCAAAGGGCCTTCTTGACTAAAGAAAGGAAGAAGATTCAAATTCAACTTGATGCTCTAGACTTTGAGGTGATTAGGAAAATGGAGATTCGGATGACTCGAACCTACCATCACGAATTGTGTGGAATCACCCACGATGTAATTGACTTGACCTTAAGAAGAAAGAAATGTGGAGTTCTTTGAGATTCTTGGTCGGACATCTCAACATTGAAATGTGTCTTATGGTGATGAGGTAACTAACAATTCACAATTTACGTACTATGAGAGTGATGATGGAATTGAGGATGCAGAGTTGGTCAAGAGTGAATTGGATCGTTATGAGAAAGAATTTACGGAAGCCTGATCAAAACCAGAATTCTAGAGGAAAGCAAAGAAACTCTTGAAAAAGAGGTTTCTGAGCTAACCAGAGTATCTGAGTACAAGAACGCTGAAATAGCCTTTCTGAAATCTCAGATATCTGAGAATGAAAATTCTCACAAACTAACCTTGCATGAACTTACTAAGAAAATGATGAAGCTGCTTTCTGAGAATGAAGAACTCATAAAGAAAGAGCTATCCTTCCAATCTTATGCAAAGGCTAGTGACACTCTCACTGAGGTTCAATCCTATCTGAGAGATCCCTCTGAGAAAGGTGGACTTGGACTTGATGAACAATCGAGTAATTCATCTCCTCTGAAGAAGAGTGATGAAAGGTTGACCTTTGTAAAATGTCAACAGAATGGTTCTTCAACCACCTATAGCATTGGTCAGAAAGCTAGGGTAGTTGACAAAGGAAAAGGAGTAGCAACCCAGCCTTTGAAAGAACAACAAGGTCACAAGAAACTTGCGGATAAGGTTTCTGAAAAGAAACATAACCCTCAGACATGTAACCATCCACATTGCTACATTACTAGGAAAGGAAGAATTGCTGGAATAGGCAAATTCTCTACTGTACCATTTTATGAAAATAAAGATGGTGCAGAAACTAGTAAGGCTTCTGAAGAACGTATTCAGAAAGCCCAAGGTGTTCGAAATGGCATTGTCTATCGTGCTATTGGAAAAGTTCTTCTGCCACAATATAAGGACAAGAACAATGGCGCAAGGTTGATATTGCACGTAGCAATAGACAGAAGTGGAAGAAATCTCAAGCCATTTGAAAAGCTGAATGCGAGCTAGAAGGAACACGGCGGAAAAGCTAAGTTCTTTGAAAAGCAATCCGAAACCAGAGGTCCAGAAAGCACCAAAAGGAACACCTAGAAACACCACAAGAAGAAAAATTGAGATCAAAATTACTAATTTTATTGCATCTCCTTCTGATCAAGTTAGACAAAAACAAACTCCCAAGAAAATGTGGATTCCTACTGGAAGAATGTTTAGTCTAAATGGTTCTATCTCTTAAGCAAGAACCTAACTCATGTTTCTGATTGTGCGAGCGCCTCTTGGACTAAGGCTCGATGTCTATTTGATAGTGGATGCAAAAGCACATGGCGGAGACAAAGCAAATGTCAACTACAAAGCTTGCAACAATGGACGGACATCAGTTCTTTGGAGGAGAATTAAATCCCTCTCGGATTTGTAGCGTCAAATTAGGATCATTAACTATCAACGGCGTATTACATGTTAAGGGTTTGAAATATAATCTATTTAGCATGAGCAGGTTCGGACAAAGGGATTTCTGTGAAATTCAAAGCAAAGTATTGCAAACTTATTGACAATGAGTCAAAGCATCTGATCTTAGTTGCTTTCGGCGAAAAGCGATCTTTATGTTGCATTGGGCATACGCCACAATGAAGAATGTCTCATGGTGAGTCAATCAGGTCACGGAAGAAACTTTGGTTATGGCACAAAATAATAAGTCACTTGAATTTCAAAACTACGAACAAACTTGCGAAGAAAGAGTTAGTGGTTGGCCTTCCCAAAATATCTTCGAGAAAGGATGGTATATATTACACTTTGTCGAATGGGAAACAATCTAAGATCTCTTTCAAGTCCAAAATCGGACACTCTAGTGTTAGACCACGCAACTATTACACATGGATCTTTTGAATCATACGTAACTAGTTATCTGGGAAAGAAGTATAGTCTTTTTGTAGATGACTTCTCAAGATTCACTTGGGTTGTCTTTACGAAGCACAAATCGATGCAAGGGTGGAGATACCAAACTTGCTAAATAAGCTTGAAGTCATGAAAAATGACAAGGTATCTGCAATCAGAACAAACCATGGTACTGAGTTTGTCAACCAGTACATTAAGGAGTTTTGTACCAGCAATGGTATACAACACCAACTTTCCTCTGTCAGAACACCACAACAAAATGGTGTTGCAGAAAGGAAAAATAGAACACTTAAAGAAGCAGCAAGGACAATGCTAGCTGACAATGAGATAAGTGAAGTTTATTGGGTTGAAGGCGTAAACCTGACATTCTACACTCGAGAAATGATTCTGATAAACAAACACCATGACAAGACCCCTTATGAACTCTTGGTTGGTAGACCCCCTAATATCAAACATCTAAAAGTATTTGGTTGTAGATGTTTTGTTTTTAACAATGGAAAAGAGTATCTAAGAACATTTCAACCAAAGGCAGATGAAGGTGTGCTTCTTGGTTATTCTATGAATAGCAAAGCATACAGAGTTTACAACAAAAGAAGATTGAAGAATTAGTTCATGTTTTATTCTATGAAGGAAGCAAACACCCTTGCTAATGAACTCTCAGAAAGGTTCAAGGAACTAATGATAAAGGATTCTGAAGAAGAACTCTCAGAAAGGAAAAACATCATTGTGGAAAGAGAGGATGACTCTGACGAAGAAAAGCATGAAATGCTTAGTAACAACTGATGATTCTCGGACATGATGAAGAATTTCCTATGAAATTCGAAATGGGCGAAGATGTTCATCGAGAGAGCAAATGCGAAATGACCTCTCGAGGCATGTCGAAAGCTCTCCTGCGAGAAAGTGTCGGACATTCATCGCCCTTACGAGGTGCAAATGTCACGAATCTTGAAGAAGTATCAAGTCATAATCATAGTGATTCACATTCGGATCACATAGATGTTGACCTACTAGCCTAAACCCGTCATGAGATGGATCAAGGATCATCACGCAAAAGATGTAATTGGACCAATCAATCGAGGTGTTAGGACTAGGAGAAATAGCTGAAAATGCTAATTCTCTCTTTGGATGTTTTATCTCAAACATTGAACGAAAACTATAGAAGAAGCATTAAGAGACCAAGTTTGGATCTACGCAATGCAAGAAGAGTTGGATCGATTTGAAAGAAATAAAGTATGGAAACTAGTTCCATTTGTAGAAGGAATATACGTGATTGGAACTAAGTGGGTTTTGAAACAAGATGAATGAATCGGTGAAATAACGGTAACAAAGCAAGGTTGGTTGCGAGGATTCACCCAGTGAAGGTTTAGATTTTGATGAGTCATATGCACTGTTGCGGAGTTGGATGCAATAAGACTCTTTCTAGCCTTGCATCTCATAAAGACTTTAAAGTTTATCGGATGGATGTCAAAGTGCATTCTTGAATGGTGAACTTCTTGAGGAAGTCTATGTTGGACAACCACTGGTTTTGAAGTTTTCTCGAGAAAGTAGAATGGTCTATAAGCTCTGAAGCTCTTTATGAATTTGAGCAGGCTTGAGAGCATTGTATGACACTTTGGCCAAATACCTTCTGGGAAGTGGTTTCAAGAAGGTGAAGTTGATAAAACTTTATTTACTTTAAACCATGATGGGAAACTACTCTTAGTTCAAGTATATGTTGATGACATCATATTCGGATCTAAGGACAAGCAACTTTGTGATGACTTTGCAAATCTCATAAAAAGTAAGTTTGAGGTGAGCATGATGGGAGAATTGAACTATTTCCTAGGATTGCAAGTCAAGCAACTCAATGATGGAATATTCATTAGTCAGACAAAGTATGCAAAAGACATGCTCACAAAGTTCAAACTTAAGCCTTCTGAAAAGAATGCTAAGATACCTATGAGCATAGGAACCAAGATGACCTATACTAAATCAGATAAGAGTGTTGATGAACACAAGAATAGGAAATTGATAGGTTCACTACTTTACCTTACTGCAAGCAGACCTAATATTCAATATGCAGTTGGAGTGTGTGCTAGATTTCAAACAAATCCAATGCAATCACACTACAACACTGCTATGAAAGTATTAAAGTATGTGAAAGGTACAGTAGATGTAGGTTTGTGGTATCCTAAAGAAAGTGGATTGAGTTTGGCTGGTTACTCAGATGCTGATTATGCTGGATCAATGCTTGATAGGAAAAGTACCTCAGGAACTTGTCAGTTTCTGGGAACTAGACTTATCTCATGTTTTAGCAAGAAACAAAACTCAATTGCAACTTCTACCACAGGAATTTGAATATATTCTTCTTTGGTTGTTGCAACACAAATTACATAGATTCAACAACAACTCGAGTATGGACTTAATGGAGAAAACTCCCATTTATGTGATAACACAAGTGCTATTGCAATCACCACAGAACCCCAAATTTGATGCGAACAAAGCACATTGATGTTAGACACCACTTCATCGAGACCATGTTGAGAAAAGCGATATAGAGATACTCAAGATTAGCACGAAGACCAACTTGAGATATCTTCACTAAGCCCTTACAAGAAAGCGGTTCTTGACCTTAAGACATAATCTTGGATTAATGGAGTTGCCTAAGGTGAAAATTTTCCTGAATCTCTAAAGGTGAATAAGTGAGTAGGCCTCGAGAGCAGGTTCTCGAAAGCGAGATTGATAAGAAGTGATTCAAAGGTCTACGGTAGCAACACTCGGAAAAGGCAAAACATTTACTGGCAGGTATCGAAGGCAAAGGTCGGTACACACTTAATAAGTAAATAAAACTAGAACTTACTTCTTGAGAGTGGGTCGAATACATTCAAACAATGAAGCTTGACACTTGAATTGAAAGCTATGTAGCCATAAGAGAAATGGACACAAAGCCCAAAAGGTATAAGTTACGAAAGTCAAACATTTGCAATGTCTTGTATTTTTACCATTTTATGATAAACAATATATAGATAAGGACTTAACACTCGAATGATAAGCTCAAGCGATTAAGTGTTCCTACTCTTTCTTGGTGACCTGATGAATGTAGCATATTAAAAATCCATCAAATCGGCACATTACCATTTGTTGATTGATATCATTACAAGATATTCAATATAAGCCCTTGATGAATAAGCGTTTGATCTCAACGGTTGAGATTAAAACAAAGCAAGTAATGTACATTGAGAAATGGAGACATGACCGCTCGCATTTAATGAAGTACAAAGGGCGTACCACTCCTATCAGATGCAAGACACGCATTCATATTCAACTATATGTATTTTGTATCTATGTACATTTTATGCGCTATATATATAGGATTTGGGCAAAAGACAAACACTTTTACCAATTAGAAATTTCAAACTTGCATCAAAGCAACAAAATCTCTCAAGATTTACGCAAAACCCTCTGCAAAACTCGACCTCTTGTGCTTAGTCTTCTTAAAGATAGACTAATCGATTAATTGTGCAATATTCATCGAAAAACACTCACTCTAAACTCTATATAAGAGATGGCACGAAGATGACCACAAGAACCTAAAGTAGTATCATACTCCTCTTTGAAAAGCAAGGACGAAAGGAACTTAAGATGTTGAATAAGCATATACAGGAAAGTTTACCCCATCGATTTGGAACCTAAATACAAAATGAATTGGGAGCCTTTCTAGTAAAGAGATATGTACCGGTGATTATATCTTCAAAACCGAAGAAAAGCGATATTGGGAATCTTTGAAGAATTCCCATATCTACAACTTCTATCTGCACCAGTGGACTATCCACCTTTGGATGTACTAGAGTTCTATAACAACTCCAAAATCTTCACAAAAGTTGTGAATGATGAAGAAGAAAAATACATGCGGTGAAATCGAAGGACGAAATTGTTCTAGGCGCAAGACTTTACGCAAGATATTAGATTGAAAAATCGAGGAACATTTGAAGACATCAACATCGAGGGCCTTCCATGATTGGCGTCAAAGAGCTATTTGAAGCAATCCGGTTAGAAAATGCAAAATGTTGCCGGAGACTTTGTTGAAGGCCATGAACTAGTCATCTCCAAAAACTCTTGGAGTACTTTAGCTCTTATTCAGTCCGTTGCTTTGATGGCAACAAAGGTGGAGTAGACCAGATAAGCATGGAGAGATGGATGATGATGCATCTTACGAACAAGAAGCATGAAGGCGAAACCCACTTCAATTGGAAATGCGCCTTGACAAATTTCTTGGACACATTGAGAATTTGAGCCCAAAATCATCAATGGCCTTCTGAGCCAAAGGCCGATATGCACTTTGGTCTCGGGATCATTACATTCTGAAACAATGGGAATCACTCTCGAGAGAAGCGGAAATCGATCAATAACTCCCTTTTCGGACACGCTTTTGAAGAAAAGGAGAAACTTCTTCTTGAGCAGCACTTAGAAAGCGGAAGAAGAAGAAAGCGCACGACAAGGTGAGGAGGTCTCGAGCAAGCCAAAGCTAAACCTCTAGTTGCCAAGAAAGAGGACTCATAGCAAAGAGCCGAGTCCCTAATCATACAAGAGGCACAACCTACAGACAAGGTCTCGAGAAGATGTTGGGCTCGAAAGGCAAATCAGAATGCCCCAAGAGTCACGAATCGAATGCTCTAGAACTCTCCGGAGATGATAGAAATATCATAGATGGAGTGCACTGACCTGAAAATAGTGATTACGAGGATGATGAAGTACTTGCAAAAGTACTCAAAAGGTTCAATATGAGACCCGTGAAGGAGCTTCAAGCTCGGCTCCTCGGAAAGACAAGAGCCCCTCACTTGTGAGGAAGAAGAAGGCTGGTGAGGAAGATAGAATGATGGAAGATGTTGCCATTGCTTCCACATTCACAATGCCGACACTTAAATTCTTTGAAGAAAACCTGTTCTTGAGCAGGTTCCTCAACATACGAGAAGCTCAACTCTCGAAAGGGATCAAGCGAGATGGAGACTTAGAATGATCTGCGAGAGGAGATCAATAATGAGCCTGAGAGGCGTGGAATCACCACAAGTTCAAGAGATCAATGATCGACTGACTCTATCGAGTAACAAAGATAGTTTGTATCTAACATGTCGACATAATTGTATGTTAACTTGTTACTCATAAGTTGTATTTATTCTGAATGACTTGGAGACACACTTTCGGGGAAAACACACCACCTTGAATCGAAGAGGTTCCTCGAACCTCGGAACATCAAGAAGAGCATGTCCCATGTAGTAAAGTTAACTCTGAACAAGAAATAACTAACTAAAATTGCTCTTATGTTCTAATATTCTTAATGCCTCTTCTTAGGCTCCAAGCGAGGAAGTAGTGGTGGTGGAACCAACACCCCAAAACTAGAGATTCGAGTGAAAAGCTTTACGAGGAAGTATTCTTGAGCCTTCTGAGAAGGTAAATGTAATAATAGTCTTCTTCAATGAATGCTCTGGAAAACCCACTACTAAAATCTCTTATGTTTGTTCTTACAGGCCAGTCGGAAGAACAATTGGATGGAGAAAGCAGTTGTGTCATCTCCTCGAAAGAAACTAAAGCTGCTTGAACAAGCGATGTCTGCCGAAAAGGTGCGAAACCCAGGGTTTACGAGGAACATCTCTTGAGCTTCCTCACTTGGGCGTAAGTGAAGTCTCGAAAGCACTTTTCCACTATCTTTTACATTAAAAGTTTCTAAACATGTTTGATTTTAACTCTCGGGTTCACGAGAAAGAAAGGTTGATGAGGATAAAACTTCTCCTCACACCAAAGTATCTGAGGCCTTACATTGCCCAAGCAAAAATCAGCGAGATGAGCTAGTGTTTCTACGGGTATGCTCGAGCTCATACGCACTGAGATACTAACACAAGTGGTTTGAACAAAACTAACTTGAACACTTTCTTTCAAGCTCAAAGTCTAGTGCAGTTGATTTACTCAAGGCCTTCGAAGCACACCTTAAAGAAACATCTCAAGTGCTTGAACAATGGAGAAACTTCGAAGGTGACCTTTACGAAGTAGCGAAATGTCGGCGTCGAGAAAAGAAACAATTGCCCTAAATTTGGAGGATTATATCCATGCATTGTTCCTGAGTCTACTCATTTGCCACTCTAATGCATGAAGACTTCATTCATGAAGTAGCCTGAGACTTATAGCGATTTCAAGTCTGCGGATGCTCAAACCAAGCGAGATGGTTACCCATCCTACCTTGCCCAACAAGCTCACTACTTATCCTGTGAACAAGAAGAAGTTAATGGGAGGATGATTACATTCCCAAATGTGATCAACCTAGTTTGAGGAAGATGATGAGGAGATGGGCGAAAATGATTATCAAGAACCTTCTCTGAGCATCGAAACCAAGAAACAAAGAACAAGAGTGATGATGATGATGATCGAATGATGATCCCAACGGACAAGGCGGGATTAGGAAAGCTAGCAAAGAGAGTGGAGAAAAGGCTACTCCCTCAATTGCTCGAGCTCCATCATCATCACCTCCCAAGTCTCATCAAGATACCCGACAAATTTGAGCCCAATGATGCCATAGAAGAAATTTAAATTTCTTGAGTTTAGGATTGAACAACTCGAGAAAGGTATTGGAAGAAGAAGAGAATCAACATTGAGACTCAAGCTCTTGTTGATAAAAGGAAGCCAAAATCAAAAAGCTCGAAGAAGCTAATGCGAAAAATTGGCACTCCTAGATGAGAAAGAAATTTGAAGAATGCCATTGTTGTCACGACTCTTTGAAATAGGCGATGGATGACAATGATGATGAAGAGCATGATCTTTGAGGCGGATCGAAAGACCTTCTACATCTTCTCATAAAGGCCGGCACACTTGATGGAAAGCGAAAAAGATTGTCGATCTGCAAACAATCGAAAAGGATTATGATAGTGTTGCGAAACCCATGACTTGATTCTTGAAGCGGAAGATGAGAGACTTGTCACTTAGCACAAAGAGCCCTACTTGCTCCTCATATATTCTGCACTGCAACTAGTTCAAGAAGTGAAGAGCACCGTCGAGAGCAGTGTCTTTTTAGAACTCAGAAAGACACTAGTTGCCCAAGATACAGAAGTGTTAAAATCCATCCCAGAAGAGATGAAGCCTTTGGCTGCTGCTTTACTCAACAGAGCAACCAGCATCGCTCTCTCTCAGAAAGACCTAGGGTTGGTCAGGGATGAGGATTGTAACAATGCTAATCTGACATTGAATGAAACCGACCATGTTGTCCTGCAAGCCAGCGCCATCTAAGGCAGCTTGAAGAGCTCAGCGAAAGGAAGCGAGGCTGGTTAGGCGGAAGAGCAGTGAAGAAGGAACTTCAAGAATTAGTCAGGGTGCACAACAACCTCCAGAAAAACTTTGAATCACTCTCTGAAGCTTATGCTATCATGAGTCAGTCATTCATGACTAAGGGGGAAGAAGAGATGCCTCAGAAAGGCAGAGGAAGAAAAATAAAACAATCAAATCCTCCCTCCTCAAGTCAACTTGTCATTAAGGACACCTTTGGAACACCCTTCTTTGAAGAAGTTGTTCCGGATCAGCGTATGGTCACTAGGGAACCAAGTCCTTAGAATCTCGGAAGAAGACTTACGAAGAAGAAGAAAAGGAAGAAGGAGAAGTAAGAGGCGAAAGGCTGCAAGTCTCAATTTTGGACTCTGATGATGATGAGGATGATTACGATGAACATCCACTTCACAAGAAAAGAAGACAACAACTACTTCACAACCTCCTCTGGCAAAAAGCCCTTAGCCGAGAACTCCTACAGCGACACCAAGTCTATACAAGGAACATCCACCAGCACAAGGCAGGAAGAAAGGGTTAGAGGATCTCCTGACGGAAGGCCACCAAACAGAAAAGCAAGAAGGGATTTCCAGTTTGGCAGAATAAACAATGAAACACATCAAGAAAGGCTAACTGATGCCCACATTGAGTATATGAAGACTAGTAATGAAGAATCTTCATATAGGTGCGTTCTGAACAAGAGAGGGTATTGGATTCTAGAACTACAACATCTACTTGTCAATGATAAGTTTCCAACTCCATCCTCGACGGATCACGAAATGGAGAGAAGGCAAGCCAGAATTGCTAAAACCTGAGCACCTTCATGCCTGGTTAAACTTTGAAATAGAAAAGAGGAATGAAGCCAGAAAGATGGATCTTTCTTTTGCCTGTCCTTAACCAAAACCTGATGATGTACACAAGGTAAGAAAACTAGATGGTAGCTACAGCAGGAAGAAAAAACTAGGTGTTTCAACCTATGAGTCATTCTATATGACATTGGATGAATACCTAGATGATATACACTATCTGGAAGAAATATACAAGTATTTCAACCTATCTCAGCTGCAAGTAGACCATGCACAGGTGCAGGGAAAGTATACAGGTCAAACATTTTCTGCGGAAGAATCACAAGCTTGGCAAGAGTTACCATAAAATATGTGACTTATCCGGAAATGAGCTCTCATCGGAAGGATTCTTTATGACTATGTCCAAGAATGCAGAAAAGTGGATGATCATGTCAACTGATCCAGAAAGGGTGCTAAAGAACTTGAGGTATATGAACCCAAGTTGTGTTTCTGAAGACTTGAAGACTAGTAACATTAGAATACTCTTTTGGAACTTGGACTCTCCTTTGTTCTAATTTACTTAGTATGTTTTATTACTTTTTGTAATCTTGCTGATTGTTTCTGAAATTCTCTATCTGTAAAAGTTGCATCTTACTACATGCTGTACCTATCGAAGATCATACTCTCGGATACATTTTAATAGATGACAACTTATCAGCAAAGATCACTTCTTGTGATTTGGTTGATGTTTACTTTTTGTACTTAATTCAACTAAAATTGAATATCATTTGAAATGATTAAGTGGTGGATTGTTTTCTCTTCCATGATTACAATTTTGTAATAGGACTTGAAAGATAGTCATGGATGGTGATCAAAAGGGAAATTTGTTAGGAATATCATTAGTATTTTGATCACTCATCACATGTTCTTATCTTAGCGAGAAGGTGATTAAGTGCTCTTGGTTCACTTGAACATTGTAAAGAGGAAATCCTTGAGTATGATTAGTCTAGTAAATCTTGTATTAGGATTATAGGTCTCGAGTGTAATTTTTATTTCAAGAAGACCATGAAGATCAATCCTAGCAATGGAGCTTTTCGAAGATTAGAAGGCGAAGATTGCACAAGGTTTATGAAGACCTGAGGTTTAGTCTAACTTCGGAAAGACTATGTCCTTAATCCTTTCTTAAGTATATTAACTTATTTTGGGATATGATTACGGACATATGACATCATGAGTATGGAGCATGCAAGCCATCGAAAGGCTCATGTATCCGTTGAGACTAAAGGACAATGAAACGATTACTATGCATTAAATGCATCGGCGGAAATCTTTATAGCGATCCTCTACGAAAAATGAGATAGTGACTTACGAGTACATAGTTCAAGATATAAGCGGATATAATTTGATAGAAACTGTGAATACAATTCAAGCGCCTCTCAAATTTATCTATATATATCACACTTAGATGCTTGAAGAACATACCTTAGAGCGCTCTATCTTGCAAGCTTACCATCAAGCAAAGTATTCTCTCAAGCACTCTACTATCCTTACGAAAGCTTTACGTAAACGAAGAATCACTAGTAGTTCTAAGTTGTCTGAACCTTAACAAGAGATTGTTATTAGTGAAAGAGTTGAACTATCGGATACCATTTCGAAAATCATTCTCGAGCGGACACCAATTACTTGGGTCAAAAAGCGGTATCATCCTTTGAACAAGTGTATTAAGTAGTCTTGTTCTATTAGGCTCTCTGAAAACATAAGCGAAAAAGTTATCTGAGAAGCCTTTCGACAAAACCTTATAACCAACACCATCAAGGCGTGGAGTAGAGGAAGTACTTGATTTGGGAAATCGGGAACAACTCGAGGTTATCTAAGTAGAGGAAGTACTTAGCTCTAGGGATTTGAGGAATAA
The DNA here is from genome assembly GCA_026545765.1 of Plantago major. Lineage (NCBI taxonomy): Eukaryota > Viridiplantae > Streptophyta > Magnoliopsida > Lamiales > Plantaginaceae > Plantago > Plantago major. The sequence goes on along the minus strand of JAIFAC010000194.1, from coordinate 124,352 downwards.
CTCGGGGGAACATTTGGTTGGGAACCATTTGTTTAGGAATCTTAGAATAGGATTATTGTAAGGTGAACTCGATTATACATTCTAGTGAATTCTAGGTCTCGAAAGACCGAAGTGGATTAGTTGGAGGATTCATACCTCGAGATACCACTATACTTCTGTGTTATTTACCTTTACGTATTTACATTTCAGCAAAGCACACACACTTACTTATTGTTTACGCACTTACCTATCTTAAAGTCTTCCAGCTCTGAATTTAAGTATCGAAACCCCAGGTTTACGAAGCTGTGTTTATCGACAAAAGTTTTAAAGACTATTCCCCCCTCTAGTCTTTTACTTTGCCGTTATCTGGACCAACAGTTATTCTTCCCCTTTTAGTTAGGAAAAAAAAATTATTGACAAAACAGATATCTGAGAGGTCAATTACCTCCGTTGGAGGCTCAAATACTTGTCTCTCAGAGACTTGTGCAGTCTCTGGAATCTTTTGTTGTGATGAAGGCCTTGATGCCTCATCAATTTTCATATGTTGTGAGGATTGAGTGGGCAATTCCTCAGCAAATTCTACTTCTTTTTGAACCTGTTAAGTAGAATGTTTTAGTTTGAGAAAAATGAACAGAGATTTGTTCTTTGAAGAATATAGATATCTGAATGAAATACCTTCTCTGCAGAAGGTTCAGATACTTGTTCCTCAGAGACCTTGGAAGTCTCTGGATTCTTCTCTAAAGAGATAGACTTTTCAGTCTCTTCATTCTTCTTCTCAGTTGGAGCCTATTAGAAACAAACACTTATTAATCAAGTGTATAAAGTACATATCTGAGTTATATCTTAAGGAATTATTTTCTACCTGTGAGACAGGCTCCTGTTCCTTAAGTGGTGAGGCTATGGAAGCCTCCTTCTCGGTGCAGGGTAAGCTTTGACTTCCTCTTGTTGTTGTGTTTCTAAATCGACTGTAACAAAGAAATTATAATAAGTAACAAGATTTAGGCATAAGTTATCACAAGTAAAGTTAAACCATTGACTACGAGCAATGTCGGTGATTGGTCTCTGGAACTTAATGAAGTTTTCATGCGTTGGTCTTGTTGTTCTTAGACCACTTCTTTGTTGGAAGTTTCAGGTACTTTAGACCTTTCCTGAGTATGCAACTCAGATGCCTCCCCTGGTTGATCATTCTGAGTAGATGTCTCAGTTTGATCCCTCTTAATGAGTTGGGGAACCTGCACTTTTGCAGGATTTTCTTGACAATGAAAGATCTTTGGTATCTGTAACTCAAGTACCATTTATTGATATCCACATCATTTGTTGTGGTTGTTGTGCTTAGACGAGACTTTTGAGTCTTTGAGGCAATGGCAGTATCCTCCAACACTAGTGTATCACTCATCAGAGCATCTTCAATATGCTTCAGTCTTTCGTGTTCTGGTGGTGTAATTTGTCCAGTGACCTTGGACACAGTTTCTTCTTCAGCAACCTTTGAAATAGATGCTTGTTCAGCAACCTGTGGTGTAGGTTGTTAGGAATATCTGTTTAGATTTTGATCAGCAACCTAATGACTTATCTTACCTCAGAAAGGTGATTAGTACTCTTAGTTCACTTGAACACTGTAAAAGAGGAAACTCACTAAGTATGATAGTCTAGCAAATCTTGTATAGGATGTTAGGTCTCGAGATGTAATTTTTATTTTCTGAAGAAGACCAACAAGAAGGCATCCAGCATGAAAAGTTCAACAGATTTGAAGATTTGAAGGCGCAAGATTCTTTGAAACGAGGGGTTTTTCGGATACCTATGTCGGATATCTTGGAAAAACAAGTGTTTTGAAACACCTGAGTTGCAAAAGATATCGAGCATAAAGGTTTACGAGACAAGGAAAGTGCTTACAGATATCTACACTCGGATACCTTGGACATAAAATATGCTTACGAAAGAAACATATTATAACAAGTTGTTTAAACAAGTGGTATCTGAAGCTATGATGATCTACGAAAGAACATGCAAAGTTTGAAAACTTTGATTGTATAAAGATCTCGATAGCATGCATAGTTCGTTGGCACTACATGACAAAATATAATCTGATGCATTAAATGCTTGACGAAATGTACGAACAAAAGCGGTAACCGAAGAAGAAGACAAACGTATTCTGATACTATATTAGGATATCAATAGTTTGAATTTTATTTAAACTATGAGATACTATTCAAGCGGCACTCAAATTCATCTATAAATATCAACACTTAGGCTTGAGAACACACCTTAGAACACCTTGAACTTACATTGACTACTCACCTGCGCTCTCAAGCAAACTACTTACCTTCATATCTAAGTTTCATTCTCTTGAAAACTTACCATAGACTTGGGTCAGTAGAGAACAAGATACCATACATTGAAAAGTGTATTAAGTATACTTGATTCACAGAGCTATCTGAATAGCGAAAAAGTTATTAAAGAAGCTCACGACAAACAAACCTAAAACCAACACCATATCTGGCGTGGAGTACATGAAGTGCCGTTTGGGAAACTAAGGAATAACTCAAGGTTCTTGAGCACGAAGTACTTAGCTTGGAAAGCTAAAGCGACTCAAGGTTTGATTCTGGAAGTACTTGGTACGTGAAAGTGGGGAATAACTCGGGGAACACTTGGTTGGGAACTAGTGCATTTAGGAATCAAGAAAAGATATCGTAAGGTTACATCATTTATCTTAGTGGATTCTAGTGCGAGAAAGACCGAAGTGGATTAGTGAAGGATTCGCCACCTTCAGATACCACTATAAAAAGACTTGTGTTATTTACTTTCTGCAGCTTATTACTTGTTTTACTTACAATTCAAAGTACTTACACTTATCTTGCTGAACATGTGCACTTATCTTAGAAGTCTTTATTTGATATCGAAAGCTGCTTATCGACAAAAGTTTTAAAGACTATTCACCCCCCTTGGTCTTTTACTTTGCCGTTATCTGGACCAACAAGTGGTATCGGGCGGGAGGTTCTCAAGCCTACGCACTAAACCTAGATCGAGATAAGTGCCCACTAAGCGCTTTTCACCTACACTTGATTCGTTTTTTAGTGTGTTTCTTTGCAGGATGTCTTTAAGTGACGCCCCAATTCTCAAGCCAGAGAATTATGATAAATGGAAGAACAACATGATGCTCCACCTAGAAGCCATCAGTGACGAAATGATCGAAGTAATAAAGAATGGCCCAATAATCATTCAACAACTCAAGCAAGTCATAGAGGTTTCTAATGGTAGAGACAGAGAACAAAGTGATGGTTCTTCACGAACGGATGCATCGACCGGTGGGAGACACGCGTCAAGTTATTCTGAACAAAGCCAGAGAACTACGGACATCGAAGATGCCAAGAGAAATAGATTGGATGGGCGGGCTCGTAATATCATCATCGTTCTACTCGAGCACATACGATTATAAGCGTGGGGTGCAAAAGCACGAAAGTGGCACGCAGCTGATTGAAGAAATACGTGTTGGCTTTGAAAAAACAAAGGAAAATAAGTTGAAGTTTTGAAGCTAAAATTCCAAAACTTCAAACAAGGTCCGAGACTCTTGAAGAACTAGATTTCGGTTTACAACACTTATGAGTGACATGGTGCACTTGGTGAAAGTAATAGATATACCAGTCGAGAAAAGATTAAAACAATTGTGAAGTCTAAATCATAGCGGAAACACACAAAGTTTTTCTACTTTAACCAAGGAATGCGGATATCACTCTGTGGAACTTTTCTCTCACCTTGCCTTTGTTGACTATGAGACATGACTCAAAGGAACAAACAAGCGAGAAGTTGCAGTGTTGCTCTAGTTGCTCAAGGAACTACGAAAGAAGAAAGGCGAGGATGTGGTGAGGATGCTCTTCTTTGTAAAGCAAATGGGAAAATATGTCGGTCGAGAAATTGAGAGAAGAAAAGCGAAAGAAAGTGAAAAAGCATCTAGGCTCAAACTATCACGGTACAAAAATATGCAAAGCTTCATTTGAACAAATGGCATTTCGAGAAGCATCAAATCTTGAGGAAGCGAAATCGGAAATGATATATGTTTCTATTATCGAAACACGGTCATTTCAAGAAGGATTATCTGCCTTCAACAAACTCGAGGCGGTGACAAGAAAGATAGAAGAATCTTCAAAAGAAGTCGAAGACCTATGAAGGAAAAGATTCAACTCAATGGATGCTCTAGATATTGAGTCGATTCGAGGATGAGGATTGAGATGATTCCACTTGCCTTCCCGAAATATCGTTGTTTCTCATGAAGTAATTGACTTTGGTCAAAAGAAGAAAGAAGTGTGGAATGGTGAAGAAATCTTCGGATATCTCAACATTGAACCTTGTCTAATGGTGATGAGGTAACACATACTTCTGTTATACTTATGAAAGTGATGACGAAGGAATCCAGCTGAAAATCTCGGAAAAGAAATTGATCTTTATAAAGAAAATTTCTAATGTTAGAGCTAGAGCGAAAATTTGAAGAAGAAAATAATTCTCTTGCAAAGGAAAATTCTAAATTAATCAAGATATCGAGAAAAGGATCTTTGAAAATGCATTTCTCAAGGCTCGATATACGAGACGAAAAAGTCACATAAAGAAGCGATGGCAAATCTTCAAAAGAAATGTGAAGGTCTTCTTTACGAGAATAAGGAACTCAAAAAGAAAGAACTATCCTTTCAATCTTATGCCAAAGCTAGTGACACTCTTAGTGAAGTATAATCTTATTTATAGAGATCCTTCAGAAAAGAGAGGACTTGGGCTGGACACACACACACACAGATAGTTCCACCACTCTGAATAAGAGTAATGAAGGACTAACATTAAATCGATTGCTCGACAAGGTGATTCCCAACGATCTGATGTCGAAAAAGCTAAGATTGTTGACAAAGGAAAGCGATTCGACCAAGCCTTTGTGGGAAAAACAAGTCGAAAAGAAGCGTGGAAATGTCTCTGAAAAGAAACATAACACTGAGAAGTGCAATCACCCACAGTGCTATGTCACTCAAAAAGAAAAAATTGCAGGAGCTGGCAAATTTTCTTATGTCATATTTTTTGGAAAGAAAATTGATCATCCAGAGACTAGCAAAGCTGCTGAGAAGAGATCTCGAACTGACATCGGTGCTTTCGGAATGGTATTGGCTATAAATCCATTGGGAAACAACTTGAGAATACAAACAAGAGCAAAACGATGGTTAAAGGCTAGAATTGCTCTGACAATTATCGAAGTGGAAGATAAATCAAGCATTTGAAAATCTGAATGCAGGCTAGAAGAAATCGGCTAGGAAAGCTAAGTTTGTTGAAAGCGGACTCGGAAATCGGGTGTCTGAAAGCACCAAATGGAGCACCTAGAACACACGAGGAAGAAAATAGTTCTTAACAACAATGATACTAATCATTTAACTAAGATTCCTCCTTATGTTCCTGTTAGACAAAAGAATGCTTCTAAGAAATTCATTCAAAAATGGATTCCTACAGGAAGATTCTTTAATCCAGATGGTTCCATTGTTGGTATGAGAACCTAATCTCATGTTTCCTGTTATGCGAGAACACTCTAAAGACTAACTCGAAGTGGCATTTTGATAGTGGATGTGGGAAGCACATGACGGAGAACAAAGCAAATCGATTAACTAAAAAATGCAATGATGGACCAATTATCGGGTTTCTTTGGAGGAGATGAAAATCAACCATAGGTTTTGGCAATTTGAAGTTGGCGCCCTCACAATCTAAAGTACTTCATGTAAAGAGATTGAAATATAATCTCTAAGCATGAGTCGACTAGTAGACAAAGGTACCTTTGTCGAGATCAAGTCAAAACTATGTAAAGTGATTGACAATGAGTCAAAGCAGACAGTCTTGGTTGCAAGGCGTAAAGGAAATCTTTATGTTGCTGATTGGGCATCCACCACAACCGAAGAATGTCTCATGGTGAGTCAATCTGGCCACACTAAAGAAAATTGGCTATGGCATAAAAGAATGAGTCACTTGAATTTCAAAACTCTGAATAAACTAGCCAAGAAAGAGTTGGTGGTTGGTTTACCCAAAATGGCATATAGAAAAGAAGGTGTATGCTCAGCTTGCCAAATGGGAAAACAATCCAAAACATCTTTCAAGTCTAAAACTAGACATTCCAGTGAGAGGCCACTACAAATGTTACATATGGATCTGTTTGAATCCTCAGTAACTAGTTATGCAGGAAAGAAGTATGGTCTGGTTGTTGTTGATGATTACTCAAGATTCACTTGGGTTGTCTTTCTCAAACACAAATCTAATGCAAGGGCTGAGATACCTAACTTGTTGAATAAGCTCGAAGTCATGAAAAATGACAAGGTATCTGTAATCAGAACAGACCATGGTACTGAGTTTGTGAACCAGTATATCAAAGAGTTTTGTACTTGCAAAGGTATACAACATCAACTATCTTCTGTAAGGACACCACAACAAAATGGTGTTGCTGAAAGAAAGAATAGGACCCTGAAAGAAGCAGCAAGAACAATGCTTGCTGACACTGAAATAAGTGAAATCTATTGGGTTGAAGCTGTAAACACATCATGCTACACTCAAAATAGATGTCTGATTAACATACACCATGACAAAACTCCGTATGAGCTTTTCATTGGTAGACCCCCTAGTATCAAACATCTAAGGGTGTTTAGTTGCAGATGTTTCGTTCTTAACAATGGAAAAGAATACTTGAGAACATTTCAACCAAAGGCAGATGAAGGAGTATTTCTTGGTTATTCTCACGAATAGCAAAACTACTGAATCTACAACAAAAGAACGCAAAAGATCGAAGAATCTATTCATATAGTATTCTATGAAGGAAACAAGAAAGTACTCTTGAATGATGATCTCTCAGATAGGTTCAAAGAACTAATGATTAAAGATTCTGAAAACGGATCCTCAGAAGGAAACAATTCTATCATTCAAATAGAGGATGAGTCTGACGATGAAAAGCAACCTATGCTTAGTAACAACCAGATGACTCTAAGACATGATAAAGAATTTCCTATGAGAATTCCAGAAATGGAACAGGCTACTGAGAACCTTCATCATGAAAAGGTATCTGAAAATGAGATTGCTGAAATGCAAAATCCAGATATCTCTAACACTGAAAAAGTGTCAGATATCCATGACATTTCCCATGTGTTAGATATCGGATCTTGCAAGTATCTCATCAAGATCATATTGATTCACATTCAAATCAAATTGATATTGATCCTACTAGTTCAAAACCCATTATGAAATGGATAAGAAATCATCCTTCAAAGATGTGATTGGTCCCATAGACGAGGAGTTAGAACTAGAAGAGCAATATTTGAAAATGCAAGTTGTCTCTATGGATGTTTCATCTAAAAATTGAACGAAAGACTATAGAAGAAGCATTAAAAGATCAAGGCGGATATACGCTATGCAAGAAGAGTTGGATCAATTTGAGAGAAACAAAGTCTGAAGCTGGTTCCATTCTTGTGGAATATACGTAATAGGAACCAAGTGGGTTTCGAAACAAAATGAATGAGTCTGGTGAAATAACGGAAACAAAGCTAGGTTGGTTGCGAGGATTTACAATTGAAGGACTAGATTTTGATGAATCTTATGCACGGTTGCAAGATTGGATGCAATAAGACTCTTTCTAGCCTTTGCACCTCATAATGACTTCTGAGTTTATCAGATGGATGTCAAGAGTGCATTTCTAAATGGTGAACTAGCTGAGGAAGTCTATGTTGAGCAACCACCAGGTTTTGAAGTTTCCTCAAAAAGTAGGATGGTCTATAAGCTTCAGAAAGCTCTGTATGGGCTGAAACAAGCTCCAAGAGCATGGTATGATACATTGGCCAGATACCTACTAGAAAGTGGCTTCAAGAAATGAGATGTTGACAATACACTCTTCACACTGAACCATGACGGGAAACTATTTTTAGTTCAAGTATATGTTGATGACATTATATTTGGATCTAAAGACAAGCAACTTTGTGATGATTTTGCTGAACTCATGAAATGTAAATTTGAGATGAGCATGATGGGAGAATTGAATCACTTCCTAGGGCTGCAAGTTAAGAAACTCAATGATGGAATATTCATTAGTCAAACAAAGTATGCAAAGGATATGCTCAATAAGTTCAATCTAAAGCCTTCTGAAAAGAATGCTAAGATACCAATGAGCATTGGAACCAAAATGACCTATACTGAATCTGACAAGAGTGTTGAAGAACACAAGTATAGGAAATTGATTGGATCTCTACTATACCTCACTGCAAGTAGACCTGCTATTCAATATGCAGTTGGAGTGTGTGCTAGATTTCAGACAAATCCAATGCAGTCACACTACAACATTGCTATGAAAATATTAAGGTATGTAAAAGGTACTGTAGAAGTTGTATTGTGGTATCCAAAAGAGTGGATTGAGTTTGGTTGGCTATTAGGATGTAAACTATCTTTGGATCATTGCTTGATAGAAAAAGCACCTCGGGAACTTGTCAATTTCTTGGTGATAGATTAATATCATGGTTGAAGAAACAAAATTCAATTGCCACATCTACCACGGATTTGAATATATTCTGCTTTGGGTGTTGTGCTTCACAAATATTGTGGATACAACAACAACTTAAGACTATGGACTCGATGAAGAAAACTCCATTTTACGTGACAACACAAGTGCCATTGCCATATCTCGAGAATCCTAAGTTTCATGCGAGAACAAAGCACATTGATGTTAGACACCACTTCGCCGAGACCATGTTGAAAAAGCGATATAGAGATACTCAAGATTGGCACTGAAGACCAACTTGCAGATATCTTCACTAAGCCACTACAAGAAAGTAGATTCTTAGCCTTAAGACACAGTCTGGACTAATGGAGCTACCAAAGAACTGAAAAAGTTCAGAGAAGAGATATCTGAAAAAGATATCAAAAGAGAGAGAAAAGGTATCTGGAACGGGTATCCATAGAAGAGGTATCTGGAACGGGTATCCAGAGAAGAGGAATCTGGAACGGGTATCCAGAAACTAAAGGCTAAAGGGTAAAGCATTTGTTCAAAGATTTACGAGGCGAATTTTCGGATATCTGGATCCCTCGATGAAGGAACACAAAAGAGTACTGTTGTCTGCGATCGACTACTCTTAAAATTTGTATTATTTCTATCTCTGTGTAAAACTTGGATAAATACCAAATGTGAGATAAATTCAGATGCAAACAGTGTTCTTGGTCATACAGAAACATGATTCAGAAAGCTAATAGCCAAAATTCATTAAATGGACACAATTACATTTGTTGATTGTGATCATTGCTGAAGAAGCAATGGTGACCCTTGATGAATTGGGCGATTGATCTTCTGGCGATTAACTCTCGGTAAATAGTGAATATTAAAATTCCGGGGCCCACTATGCATTTAATGCGAACAAGCTTTTACTCACGCTTTGCAATTCACGAGATACTTACACAAAATTAATTTGTATGTATATATACATGGAGATTACATTACTATATATGGGATTTGGCAAAAGAAATTACTTTCGCCTAATCGAACATCTGAGACTTGCACAAGAATAGCAAAAACTCTTCTTCAACCTCTGCAAATCTCTGTTAGTTCTTCTACAAAGAATTACTAATCTCTCACCCAAATCTCTTTCTCATTTTTCAAAAACTTCTCTATTTAAAGAGATGGCTCCCAAACTTACTTCCACTCAGAAATCCCAAGCTACTACTGGTACTGCTGAAAAGCAAGCACTAGTGCTAGTTATAACAAACAATCGGTTGATCGGAGAATTCGACCCTGATCATTGGACTTCAAATCACAGGATGATTTTGGGTGGTGCCATGATTGAGGAATACTGTAGCATGATAGAAAACGGTGACGGGGAAGTTGGTACTTGATATGCTTGAAAAGGCAAAATCAAGGGTTTTCTATCTCTTCGGTGAAGTTTCTTGATAGATGTTGAGTTTTACAACAACTCCACAATTATTTCAAGGTCTCTGAAGGCCTTTGAGATAGTGTCTATCAAGACCAAAGTCGAAGGACAAGAAATCACATTGAATGAAGCGACTTTACGTAATTGTTTGAACTTCAAAATCTTGGAAAGGATTTTGAAATTGACCTGAGGATGAAGATCTCCTTGAAGGTGTGAAGCAACTTCTGATGTGTGTGATCTTGATAAACCGGACACACCCATCGACTTTAAACTGGCGACATATGGACGAGACATCTTTTGGTCCTTTGGGATGTGTTAGCATGTATACTTCACGGATGCTTTGATGGTCTACAAGGAGGTGCTGACGGATAAGCGAAAACTGGATGATGATGTTCTTATTGAGCGACAAGACAAAATTTGGAAAACCCTTTTAATTGGGGAAATGCGCCTTCATGAAATTTGTGAAGAAGATACAAGGCTTTGAGCCTAAAATCGTTAAGGGCCTTGCTGAGCCAAAAGCCACAGTAAGCTATGGACTGAAAATATGCTACTTACTGGAATGCCTTGGCATTGAGCTCAGAGAGACGGCAGACATTGCCAACAGTAACCTACTCTACAAATACGAATATACAAACTTGATGAAAAAGGTTACTGGATCTCAGAAAGGTTCCAAGAAGCGAAAGACTGAAGAGGTATATGAGGGAAAAGTTGCGACCAAGAAGCCCAGAACTTCACGTAAGAAGTCTGCTGGAAAATCAGAAGGCACACCCATTGAGGTTGTCGATTCCCAGATACCTAACGTCGCTGCAGATGAACTCATCAATGAAGATGAACTCATCAATGCTGCAAAAGAGGCATCGGCTACTGAACAAGTAGATTCAGCAAGAGAAAGTGCTTTCAGAAATGTGAAGACTATTACAGAAAGCCTTGCTGATGAACTCATAAATGCTGAGAAACTTCAAGCTCTTTCTGCAGAAGTAGCAGGGATTGTTGATAACTCTGTTCTAGATTTCGATGACGAATCGGACGAGGAGAAGATCCCATCCCCCAAGGTTGCTGAAAAAGTAACCAAGGCAAAGGGGAAGAACAAAAGGTCCAAGGTTGCTGAGAAAGCAACTAGCTTAAAGGTTGCTGAGCAAGCACCTATAGCAAAGGTTGTTGGTGCCAACACACCATCAGGGAAAGTCACATACAAACAACTTCAAGAAGCCCTGATGAGTGGTGACCTAGTGTTGGTAGACGCTGATGTCAACACCACACTTAAAAATCTGGAAGAGCTCTCAACTGCTCAAACTTCTGCTTCCAGACAACCACAATAACCACAACCACAACAGCCACAAGTGGTTGATGAAATGGTGAGTGAACTCCATTTCGACATGCCAGCAATGCAATATGCTGAAGAAAATCCTGCAAATGAGCAGGTTCCCCAACTCCAAGAGAGGGATCAAACTGAGACACCTACTCAGAATGATCAACCAGGGGAGGCAACTGAATTAGCCACTCAAGAAAAGGTTGAAGTACCTCAAACTTCCAACAAAGAAGCAACACTGGAACAACGAGACCAACTCATGGAAGGGTCACAAGTTCCAAAGACCACTCAGCCTGACATTGCTCAGGTAGCTGATTAGTTTGTACTTGTGAATTTCTTTGTGTTTTCTGTCTTGTTAACTAATAAAGATTCTTTGTTCTGACTGAATTAGAAACAAAGAACAAGAGGAAGCAAAGCTTGCCTCGAGAATGAGAAGGAGGCTTCCATAGCCTCACCACTTAAGGAACAAGAGCACATCTCACGGTGAAAGCAGTTCCTTAAGATATAACATCTCGATATGTGCTTTATACATTTGACTAACACTACTAAGTGTATACATTTCTAATAGGCTCCAAGCGAGAAGAAAAATGAAGAAATGAAAAGTCTATCTCTTGAGAAAAGAATCCGAGAGACTTCGAGGTCTACGAGGAACAAATATCTGAACCTTCTGAGAGAAGGTATTTCATTGAGATATCTATAATCTTCAAAGACAAATCTACGATCATTTTCTCAAACTAACACTTTCTACTTAAACATGTTCAAAAGAAGTAGAAGTTCTTTGAGGAATTGCCGCTCAATCCCCGACAAATGGAAATTGATGGCGCATCAAAACCTTCATCACAAGAAAATTTCGAGGCTGCACAAGTCTACGAGCAACAATATCTGAGCCTCCAATAGTGGAGGTAATTGACCTCTCGATATCGATTACGAAAATAGAACTTTTTCTTGATAAAATTTCCTAAGTGTTATGTTTCTAATCTCAGGTTCAAAAAGAAAGAGAGGATGCTGAGGATCAGACTTCCAAGTCTCCTCCTCACACCAAGATATCTGAGGCACCTGGAACCTCAGTAGTCCAACCGTCTGAGCCTGTTGCTGTTGCACAGGTAACATAGATATCTGACTACTCTAAAACTCAGATATCTACACAAGTTTTGAAACTAATTCAAAAATCTCTCTTTCAGGTTCAAAGTAGTGCCAAGAAGGAGTCAAATGATGACTATAAAAACCTTCTTCCCTTCTTCAAGACTCATACCTTGCCAAAGCATATTCAATGCTTCAAGAAATGGCAAAGATTAAGGTGCTCTGATCTCTCTGAAATACTGAGAATCACAGATCAACCAACAAGACAAGCACGAGCTCTTGATCTGAAAAATTATATCCACGCAATGTTCCCTACTGAACAATATCAAGTTGCGACCTTAATGCGTAAGGATTTTTCCAAGAAAGTGGCACACAAATTGGTGCAAGCCTTCAAACAGGCAGATGGTCAGACCAAATTGCAGATGGCATTCAAGCCAGTCCTGCCCCAGACACTACAATTTATTCCTTCTGAACAAGAAGAGGTTAATGGGCAAATGATCACTATTCTAGAAGTGATCAATCTGGTCTCTGAAGATGAAGAAGAGAAGGAAACTGACGAAAATGACTATGAAGATTTTCCTTCTGACCATCACAAGGATGAGGATGATAAAAAGGATGATGATGATGCCCCTGCACCAGGGACGGGAGGAATTCCACAAGTAAACAATGCCTCGGTGGCGGCAAGCACTTTGAGAGGACATCCTGACAATCCCTCCCCGTCACCTCGAAATCTACCCGTCCATCTTCCACAATAAAAGACACTCTTGAACAAGTAGTTGAGCACTCTGATGAAACAACTCGAAGATATTAAATACTCGAGCGAGCGCTCAACTCGAACAAGCTGTTGGAAGAAGAGCAACGGCTCCATCTTCAACTTGAAGAAGAGCTAGTTAAATCCAGAGATAAGCTCGATCAACTACAAGATCAATACTTACAAGAGCGGTAGCTTACTACGAGGTTAAAGAGATCGAGGATCTTTGTAAATGGAATTGCTAAGGAGCTGAATCTTGAAGAAGTATCTAAAGAAAAGCATGATGCTAAAGTGCATTATCGAAAAGACATACCATCCTCCTCTCGAAAGGAAAGAAGCCCATCTCTAAGATGGTTCTTTGGTGGAAAATCTTGAAAATGTCGAGAGGATGAAGATCCTGGGCTAATGACTCGGATGATGAAGAAGACAAGACTTTGGCGAACGCAATGAACACTTAGCGGTTTCTCATACGAAAAGGAAGCTAATTGCTCTGAAGTTTTCAACAAGCGCGAATGTCCACTCCATGAATATATGAATAGATATCAAGTTTTGGCACATCTTAAAGGAGATGTCTTCACAAAACAAAAGTAATTGCCTCGTCCCCTCGGATATGCAGAAATTCTTGAGCTCATCACTCGAGAGAACAACGATTATGATCATTGCTCGAAAGATGCAGGAATGGTAAGGGCGATGATGTGTCATTAGCTGAAAAAGCTTTTCATGAGGCAAGTTACCTTTCTTTGGAAAAGCGATGCCATACTAGGCCCGTTGGCGAGCTCACTAATAAGGAAAAGGGACTTATCAAACAAAATCGGAGCTCAAGGTGAACTTGAAGTTGGTCACTTTACAACTACTTGCAAAAGAATTTTGAGTCCCTCTCGATTCTTTTGTGGTATAATCGATCGACAATGACTAAGGGGGAAGAATTTGGATCTGATCAGGGGGGAGGAAAGAAGAAATCTAGAGCTGGCGCTCAGAAAGGAAGAGGAAACAAGAAAACTTTCCAGCCCTCATTAAATCAAGCTGCTTTGCAAATAGTAGCTACTTCCGATCAATGAAGAAACTACAATGGTAACAAGGGCCATGGCAAAAAGACCTCCAAGGAGTACCAAGGCTCCAAGGAGAAGACAAGTAAGAGGGATTAATGAATCTTCTGAAGAAGAAGATGGCCAAATCAAATCCCTGGGCAATGAAGAAGGCTGCAAAAGTCTCACAAGAATTAATCTTGATGATGATGAAGAGGCGATGAAGATGAAGCTCCTCTTCACGAAAAAGGAAAATTGATAGCTAAGCGAGCTACGGTACTGACCTTTGGCGACTAATACACCCTATGGAAATACCAAGTCTATCCAGGGTGGTTCTTCAAGCAATCCCCCAAAGGAGAATTCAAGACAAAGAAGGAACAGGCTAAGAGCTGAACAAAGAAAAAGTCAACTTCCACTCAGGCCAGAAGAAGCCAAAATTGAGTATGTGAAGAATGAAAACAAATTCCTCTGTCTACAGGTGCATTAATCAGAAGAATGGCTACTGGATTCTGGAACTCAAGCACTTACTGGTAAATTCAAGGTTTCCAGAACCAATCCATAAACAGCTCATGGCATGGAGAAAAGATAAGCCAATCTTGATTAACACCAACCACATCAAAGCATGGTTGGATTTTGAAGTAATCAAGAGAACTGAAGCCATGAAGAAGGACCTCTCTGATGAATGTCCTTATGGAAAGCCAGATGATGTGCACAGAATTCCCAATCTTACTGGAACAGGCACAAGAGTAAGACTTGTGGTGGAACCCTATGAGTCCTTCTACTTAACTGAAGATCAATACAAGGGTGACATCAGATATCTGAAGATCATTTATGAATACTTCAAGCTATCAGATATCAGAATCGAGCATGCCTGGAAGTGGGGAAAGTATCTGTGGATCAAGCATTTTGTCAAGAGAAATCCCACCAAAACCTACAAGGAAGTCTGTGGATTTGCCAGAGACACAGAGATGATTGTCAGAACTCTTCTCTATGACTACTCTGATGATATCAAAAGGTTTGGTGATAGGAAATTTGCAAACTGATCCATGGAGCTATTTTTGAAGATTTGAAGACTTGAAGACTTGTCATTCAGAATGTTCACTTGGAGCTTGGTTACTCCTGTTGTTCTATTTGACTAAGTAGTTTCTGTGATTTTGCTGATTGCACTTTTCTGTTAAATCTTGTAAAAGTTATCTATGTTCTGTAATTGCTCTCATATCTGATGAACTTACTCTCAGATATCATTTAATATAAAAGATAACTTATCAGCAAAGATCACACCTTGTGATTTGGATGATGTTTACTTTCCGCACTTAATTATATGAATTAAAAGATCATAAGAAATGATTAAGTGGTGGATTGTTTCCTCATCCAGATTTGTAATAGGTCAGATAGTCATCGTTGACTGATCAAAATGGGGGAAATTTGTTAGGAATATCTGTTTAGATTTTGATCAGCAACCTAATGACTTATCTTAGCTCAGAAAGGTGATTAGTACTCTTAGTTCACTTGAACACTGTAAAAGAGGAAACTCACTAAGTATGATAGTCTAGCAAATCTTGTATAGGATGTTAGGTCTCGACATGTAATTTTTATTTTCTAAAGAAGACCAAGAAGAAGGCATCAATGAGGAAAAGTTCAATGATTTGAAGATTTGAAGACTGCACAAGATTGTTGAAGAAAAGGGTTTTTCAGATACCTATGTCCAGATATCTTGGAAAAACAAGTGTTTCGAAACACACAAGTTGCAAAAGATATCTGAGCATAAAAGATTTTTGAGACAAGGAAAGTGCCCACAGATATCTACACTCAGATACCTTGGACATAAAATATGCTTCTGAAAAAGAAACATATTATAACAAGTTGTTTAAACAAGTGGTATCTGAAGCTATGATGATCTCTGGAAAAGAACATGCAAAGTTTCAGAAAACTTTGATTGTATAAAGATCTCTGATACCATGCATAGTTCCGTTGGCACTACAGGTCAAAATATAATCTGATGCATTAAATGCATGACGAAATGTACGAACAAAAGCGGTAACCGAAGAAGAAGACAAACATACTCTGATACTATATTCATATATCAATAGTTTGAATTTGATTTAAACTAACGGATACTATTCAAGCGGCACTCAAATTCATCTATAAATATCAACACTTAGGCGCTTGAGAACACACCTTAGAACACCTTGAACTTACATTGAATACTCACCTGGCGCTCAAGCAAACTACTTACCTTCAAGCTTTACATTGCGACCAAAGCTCTTGATTCTAAGTAGCACAAAAGTTCTAAGAGTCACGATCATACGAGCATTGTTATACGTGAAAGAGTTGAACTAAGATTTCATATCTAAGTTTCATTCTCTTGAACACTTACCATAGACTTGGAGTAGATAACAAGATACCATACATTGAAAAGTGTATTAAGTATACTTGATTCACGAGCTATCTGAATAAGCTGAACAAGTTATTAAAGAAGCTCACTGACAAACAAACCTAAAACCCGACACCATATACGGTAGATGGAGTCAGAAGTACTTAGTTTGGGAAACTAAGGAATAACTCAAGGTTCTTGAGCACGAAGTACTTAGCTTGGAAAGCTAAGGAGCGACTCAAAAGGTTTACGCAGAAGTACTTGGCTAAAGCGGGGAATAACTCGGGGAACACTTGGTTGGGAACTGGTGCATTTAGGAATCAAGAAAAGATATACGTAAGGTTACATCATTTATCTTAGTGGATTCTAGGTGCGAGATTGACGAAGTGGATTAGTTGAAGGATTCATACCTTGAGATACCACTATAAAAGACTTGTGTTATTTACTTCTGCGGTTTATTACTTGTTTTACTTACATTGCAAAGTACTTACACTTATCTTGCTGAACACGTGCACTTATCTTAGAAGTCTTCCGCTCTCTGAAATTAAGTATCGGATGTCCGAGAAGCTGTATCGAAAAGCTTTTAAAGACTATTCAACCCCAGTCTTTTACTTGCCGTTATCTGGACCAACATAGGTTCTTCTTCAGATACCTCTACACTAGTTACTTTTTCAGTAACCTTAGCCCTTTTTGATTTCTCTAGGGCTTGAGAGATGACTAAATCATCATCTTCATCGTCAGAGCTCTCATCAGCATTAGGAACTGATTTGTCCATAATCCCTGTGGTTTCTGCAGATAGGGCTTGGTATCTATCACTACTTTCTTTAGCAGCATTGATAAGTTCATCAGCAAGGCTTTCGGCAGTGGTTTTGACATTTCTGAAAGCACTTTCTCTTGCTGAGTCTACTTGTTCAGTAGTCGATACCTCTTTTGCAGCATTGATGAGTTCATCTGCATTGATGAGTTCATTTGTAGCGGCGGCAGGTATCTGGGAGTCGACAACCACAATGGGTGTGTCTTCTGCTTTGCCAGCAAACTTCTTTCGTGAAATCTGGGCTTTTTGGTCGAAACCTTTCCCTCAGATACCTCTTCAGTCTTTCGCTTCTTGGAACCTTTCTGAGATCCAGTAACCTTTTTCATCAAGTTCGTATACTCATATCTGTAGAGTAGGTTACTGTTGGCTATGTCAGCCTTCTCTCTGAGCTCAATGCCAAGCTTCTCCAGCAAGTAGCATATCTTTAGACCATAGCTCACTATGGCCTTTGGCTCAGCAAGTCCCTTAGCGATTTTAGGCTCAAAGCCTTGAATCTTCTTCACAAACTTCATAAAGGCGTACTTGCCCCAATTGAAAGGGTTTTCCAGCCTTTTGTCTTGTTGTTGCAACAAGAACATCATCATCCAGCGTTCTTGGCTTATCTGGTCAGCACCTCCTTGTAGACCATCAAAGCATCTGTGAAGAATGCATGCCAACACATCCGGAGAACTAACGGATATGCGGTTACGATGTCAGCAAGCTTAAAATCAGTGGTGTATCTTGTTTATCAGTGTCACACACACCACTGTAAAGCTCTTTTACACCTTCAAGGAGATCTTCATCCTTGGAGTCTATTTCAAAATCCTTTCCAAGATTTTGAAGATCAAACAACTTACAGAAAGTTGTTAAGTCCAAAAGGATTTCCTTTCCTTGGACCTTAGTCTTTACAGACATTATTGCAGTGCCTTCAGAAACACAGGATATAATCCTGGAGTTGTTATAGAATTCTAATACATCCAGTGAAGAAACTCCACTGGGAAGAGCAGATAGAAAACCCTTGATTTGTGCCTTTTCAAGCATGTCAAGAATTAGTTTCCTATCGGCTTGGTTTTCAACAGCAGCCGTGAGGTACTCCTCAATCATTGCACCACCCCAAATCATCCTGTGATTTGAAGCCCAATGATCGGGATTAAAGTCTCCTACCAATCGATTGTTCACTATAACCAACTCTGGTGCTTGCTTTTCAGCAGTACCAGTGGTAGAAGATTGGGATTTCTGGGTAGTCAAACGCTTAGGAGCCATCTCTTTATATAGTACAAGTGTTTGAAAGTCTGAAAGATATTTGGGTGAGAGATTAGTGATTCTTTGCAGAAAAACTAACAGAGATTTGCAGAGGTTGAAGAATGGTTTTTGCTATTCTTGTGTAAGGCAAAATGTGGGATTAGGCGAAAGTAATTTCTTTTGCCAAAATCCTATATATATAGCAACGTAATTCTAACAAACATATACATACAAATTGGTTTTGTATATGCGTCTAATGAATTGCGATGGCGTGGATAAAAGTTTGTTCGACATTAAATGCATAGTGGACCACGTCGGAATTTCAACAGTTCACTTCTTACAGAGAATTAATCTCCGCCGTTAAGATCAATCGCCCATTTTATCAAGGGTCACCATTGCTTCTTGAGCAATGATCACAATCAACAATTGTAATTGTGCCCATTTAATGAATTTTGGCTATTAGCTATCTGAGTCACGTTTCTGTGTGAATGAGAATACTGTTTGTATCTGAGTCTATCTTATACTTGTTGTCTTTTCACAGTTTTACACAAAGATAGAAATAATACAAATTTCAAGATAGTAGTTATTGTAAGCGGTTGTACTATTCTCTTTTGTATTCCCCCTCACTGAGTGATCTAGTTATCTGAGTACCCGTCTCAGAAATCTTCAAATAGCCATCTTACCCTTTAGCCTTTGGTTTCTGGATACCCGTTCCAGATTCATCTTTTCTGGATACTCGTTCCAGATTCCTTTTCTCTCTCCTTTGATATCTTCTTCAGATATCTGAACTTTTTCAGTTCTTTGGTAGCTCCATTAGTCCAAGACTATGTCTTAAGGCTGAGAATCTACTTTCTTGTAGTGGCTTGGTGAAGATATCTGCAAGTTAGTCCTCAGTGCCAATCTTGAGTATCTCTATATTGCCTTTTTCAACATGGTCTCTGATGAAGTGGTGTCTAACATCAATGTGCTTTGTTCTTGCATGAAACTTAGGATTCTGAGTTATGGCAATAGCACTTGTGTTGTCACAGAAAATGGGAGTTTTCTCTTCATTGAGTCCATAGTCTCTGAGTTGTTGTTGTATCCACAATATCTGTGAAGCACAACACCAATGACAATATATTGACCTTTGTGGTAGATGTAGCAATTGAATTTTGTTTCTTGTTGAACGAAGATATCAATCTAGCACCGAAATTGACAAGTTCTGAAGTGCTTTTCTATCAAGTAATGATCCGGCATAGTCGGCATCTGAATATGACTAAACTTAATCCACGATCTTTTGGATACCACAATCCAACATCTGATTACCTTTTACATACCTCGATATTTTCATAGCGAAGTTGTAGTGTGATTGTATTGGGTTTGCACGAAATCTAGCTTTACCTCAATGCATATTGAATATCGTCTACTTGCGGTGAGTGCATGAGAGAACGATCAATTTCCTATACTTGTGTTCTTCAACACTCTTGTCAGATTCAGTATAGGTCATTTTGGTTCCAATGCTCATAGGTATCTTAGCATTCTTTTCAGAAGGCTTTAGATTAAACTTATTGAGCATGTCCTTTGCATACTTTGTTTGACTAATGAATATTCTATCATTGACTTGCTTGACTTGCAGCCCTAGGAAGTAAGTTAATTCTCCCATCATGCTCATCTAAAATTTACATTTCAAGAGTTCAGCAAAGTCTTCACAAAGTTGCTTGTCTTTAGGTCCAAATATAATGTCATCAACATATACTTGAACTCAAAGTAGTTTCCCATCATGGTTTAATGTGAAGAGTGTTTTATCAACATCTCCTTTCTTGAAACCACTTTCTAGTAGGTATCTGGCCAATGTATCATACCATGCTCTTGGAGCTTGTTTTAGCCCATACAGAGCTTTCTGAAGCTTATAGACCATCCTACTTTCTAAGGAAACTTCAAAACCTGGTGGTTGCTCAACATAGACTTCCTCAGCAAGTTCACCATTTAGGAATGTACTCTTGACATCCATTTGATAAACTGTAAAGTCATTATGAGCTGCAAAGGCTAAAAAGAGTCTTATTGCATCCAATCTTGCAACTGGTGCATAAGATTCATCAAAATCTAGTCCTTGATGCAGGTGAATCCTTGGCAACCAATCTAGCTTTGTTTACGGTTATTTCACGGACTCGTTCATTTGTTTACGAAAACCCACTTGGTTCCGATTCTGAGATATTCTGTCAACAAATAGAACCAATTTCGAGACTTTGTTCTCTCAAATTGATCCAACTCTTCTTGCATTGCAGAGATCCAATCTTGATCCTTTAATGCTTCTTCTATAGTTTTTTGTTCAATATTTGATATGAAACATCCATAGAGACAATTTACATTTTTAGCGATTGCTCTTCTAGTTCTAACTCCTTGGTCTATGGGACAATCACATCCTTTGCAGGATGATTTCTTATCCATTTCATAATGGGTTTTGAACTAGTAGGATCAATATCATTTTAATTTGAGTGTGAATCAATATGATCTTGATGGGATACTTATGCGATGTCGAGATATCGACATGGAAATGCCATGGATATCTGACACTTTTTCAGTGTTAGGGATATCTGGATCTTTCATTTCAGTAATCACATTTTCAGACACCTCTACATGATGAAGGTTCTCAGTAACCTGTTCCATTTCTGGAATTCTCATAGGAAACTCTTCATCATGTCTTAGAGTCATCTGGTTGTTACTAAGCAATGGTTGCTTTTCATCGTAAGACTCATCCTCTAGTTGAATAATAGAGTTGTTTCCTTTTGAGGATCCTTTTTCAGAATCTTTGATCATCAGTTCTTTGAACCTATCTGAGAGATCATCATTCAAGGGTGCTTTCTTGTTTCCTTCATAGAATACTACATGAATGGATTCCTCAATCTTTTGCGTTCTTTTGTTGTAGATTCTATAGGCTTTGCTATTTAGAGAATACCCAAGAAATACTCCTTCATCTGCCTTTGGTTGAAATGTTCTCAAGTACTCCTTTCCATTGTTAAGAACGAAACATCTGCAACCAAACACTCTTGGATGTTTGATACTAGGGGGTCTACCAATCAAAAGCTCATAAGGAGTTTTGTCATGGTGTTTGTTAATCAGACATCTATTTTGAGTGTAGCATCTTTGTGTTTCTGACCCAATAGATTTCACTTATTTGATGTCGAAGCATTGTTCTTGCTACTTCTTCAGGGTCCTATTCTTTCTTTGAACACCATTTCTTTGTGGTGTCCTTCTGAAGATAGTTGATGTTGTATACCTTTGCAGTGGAATTCTTTTATGTCTTGGTTCACAAACTTCGATCTGCAGTAGTGCATTACGATTCTGAGATACCTTGTCATTTTCATGACTTGAGCTTATTGACAAGTTGGGTATCTCAACCCTTGCATGATTGTGTTTAAGAAAGACAACCCAAGTGAATCTTGGTAATCATCAACAACAACGGACCATACTTCTTTCTGCATAACTAGTTACTGGAGGATTCAAAAGATCCATATGTAACATTTGCGAACCTTTCCTTTGGAATGTCTAGTTTTAGACTTGAAAGATGTTTTGGATTGTTTTCCCATTTGGCAGGTGAGCATACACCTTCTTTTCTCTATGCCATTTTGGGTAAACCAACCTGACTCTTTCTTGGCTAGCTTGTTGAGTTTTGAAATTCAAGTGACTCATTCTTTTATGCCATAGCCAATTTTCTTGATGTGGCGATTGACTCACCATGAGACATTCTTGATTGTGGCGGATGCAATGACAACATAAAGATTTTCTTCGCCTTGCAACCAGGTATGCCTTTGACTCATTGTCGATCACTTTACATAGTTTTGACTTAATCTTGTGATGTACCCTTTGTCTACTAATTGACTCATGCTTAGGAGATTATATTTCAATCCCTTTACATGTAGTACTTCAGAGATTGTAAGGGTTCCAAACTTCAGATTGCCAAATCCTATGGTTGGATTTTCATCTCCTCAAAACACGATAATTGGTCCATCATTGCACATTACGTAGTTAATGATTTGTTTTGTCTCTGTCATGTGTTTCCCACATCCACTATATAAAATGCCACTTTGGATTAGTCTTTGGGTGTTACGCACAAAAGGAAAGCAGGAGATTAGGTTCTCATACCAACAATGGAACCATTTGGACTAAAGAATCTTCGAGGGATCCATTTTTTAATGAATTTCTTAGGAGCATTCTTTTGTCTAATTGGAACATAAGGAGGAATTCTATTTAAATGATTAGTATTATTGTTATCAAGAACTATTTTCTTCCTTGGTGTGTTCCTTGGTGCTCCATTTGGTGCTTCGAGATACTGTCGGGGTTTACGAGTGCCTTCTCGACAAACTTAGCTTTCCTTGCCAAATTTCTTCTAGCCACGGCATTGATTTTCGGTGGCTTGACTCATCTTCCGCCGATAATTGTCGTGAGCAATTCTAGCCTTTAACCATCGTTCTTGCTCTTGTTTGTACTTACGAGCAAGTTGTTTCCGATAGCTTTATAGCGATACCATTTGAGCACACAGTGCTTTGTCGAGATCTTTTCGCTAAATGACTTTGTTAATCTCTGAATAATCTTTTTCTTTCGAAGCGTGACATAGGAGAATTTGTCGACTCTGCAATTCTTCCTTCGAGAGACATATGCTTGAGGGTGATTGCACTTTTGATGTTATGTTTCTTTTGAAACATTCAACAGTTTTCCTTGGGACTTGTTTTTCCCACAAAGGTTTGGTCAGCTGCTTTCCTTTGTTAACAACCTTAGCTTCGACCGTCATCATGGGTTGTTTGGGAACCACCTTCTTGAGCATTGACAAATGTTCATCTTTCATCACTCTTATTGAGTGGTAGGCTGTACATTTGTGTGTCCATTGAGTCCTCTCTTTTACGAAGGATCTCTTAAATAAGATTGTACTTGATAAGAGTGTCACTAGCTTTGGCATAAGATTGAAAAGATAGTTCTTTCTTTTTTAGTTCTTTATTCTCAGAGAGAAGTTCTTCACATTTATTTTGAAGATTGGCCAATGCTTCTTTATGTGACTTTTGAGTCTCAGATATCTGAGCCTTGAGAAATGCATTTTTAGCATCCCTTTTCTCAGATATCTTGAGTATTTGTGAATTTTCCTTTACAAGAGAATTCTTTTCTTCTTCAAGGATCTCTGCTCTAGCTCGGACCATCAGAAATTCTCTTTCGTAGAGATCAAGTTCTCTTCTGTGATGTTCCAGATCTTTGATTCCTTCCTCATCACTTTCGTAAGTATAACAAGAAGTATGTGAAACCTCATCAGCCATTAGACAAGGTTCAATGTTGGAGATATCTGGAAAGATTTCTTCAGCCATTTCACACAATTCTTTCTTCTTTTGACCAAAGTCAATCACTTCATGAGAAACACCGCACATTTCTAGAGAAGGCAATGTGGAATCATCTGAATCTTCATCCTCAGAATCAGACTCAACATCTAGAGCATCCAGTTGGAGTTGAATCTTTTTCCTTTCTTCAGTGAGCATAGCTTTCTGACTTTTCTTGAAGTTTCTTCTATCTTTCTTGTCACCTATCTTTAGTTTGTTGAAGGTAGGGAAATCCTTCTTGAAATGACCAGGTTTCTGACAATAGAAACATATATCATTTCCAATTTGTGCTTCCTCAGTACTTGATGCTTTCTGAGCCGGCTTGTTCAACGAGCTTTGCATATTTTTGTACTGGTGATAGTTTGAGCCTAGATGCTTTTCGACTTCTCTTTGGCTTTTCTTCTCTCAATTTCTCGTGACATATTTTCTCATTTGCTTTCTGACAAGAGCTTCCTCAGTCATCTCCTTGCCTTCTTTCTTTTCAGAAGTTCCTTGAGCAACTAGAGCAACATTCTGCAACTTTTCAGTTGTTTGTTCTCTTTGAGTTGTCTCATAGTCAACAGTGGCAAGGTGAGAGAAAAGTTCCACAGGAGTGGTATCTGGCATTCCTTGATTAAAGTAGAAAAACTTTGTGTCCTCCCAGTTAAGATTGAGACTTCTCACAATAGTCTTAATTTTTTCTGACTAGGTATATCTATTACTTTCACCAAGTGCAGCCATGTCACTCATAAGTGTTGTAAATCGAAAATCTAGTTCTTCAAGAGTCTCTATGGGACCTTGTTTAAAGTTTTGGAATTTGAGCTTCAAAACATCGGACTTATTTTCCTTCGTTTTCTCAGTGCCGACACAGATTTCTTCAATTAGTTGCCAGGCCACTTTCACCGTTTTTGCACCCCACAGTTTACACTGTATGTGCGCTGGAGTAGAACGTATGATGATATTGCGAGCCTGACCATCCAGTCGATTTCTCTTGGCATCTTCCGATGTCCAGAGCTCTCTGGGCTTTGGTTCGTAAATAACTTGGTGGCGGTCTCCTTTGGTTGATGCATCATGCATGAAAACCCATCGCTTTGTTCTCTGTCTCTACCATTAGAAACCTCTATGACTTGCTTGAGTTGTTGAGTGACTATTGGGCCATTCTTTATCACGTCAATCATTTCGTCACTGTTGGCTTCTAGGTGGAGCATCATGTTCTTCCATTTCTCATAATTCTCTGGTATGAGAATTGGGGCGTCACTTAAAGACATCCTGCAGCAAACACACTAACCAAACAAATCAAGTGTAGGTGAAAAGCAGTTAGTGGGCACTTCTCTGGGATCTAAGTTCAGTGAAGAAGGCTTGGGAACCTCCTGCTCTGATACCACTTGTTGGTCCAGATAACGACAAAGTGAAAGACTGGAGGGGGGGTGAATAGTCTTTCAAAACTTTTGTCGATAAGCACAGTTTCTCAGATATCTGTGAGGATATCTGATACTTAATTTCAGAGAGCGGAAGACTTTTCTGTGACAAGTGCACGTGCTCAGCAAGATAGGTGTAAATACTTTGCAAGGTAAATAAAGCAAGTAATAAATGCAAAAAGTAAATAACACAAGTCTTTTTATAGTTGTATCTGAAGGTGGCGTAATCCTTCAACTAATCCACTTCGGCCTTCTCAGACCTAGAATCCACTAAGACAGATAATTGAGGTAACCTTACAAGTATCTTCCCTCGATTCCTAAATACACTAGGTTCCCAACCAAGTGTTCCCCCTAAGTTATTCCCCGGCTTTCTCAGCCAAGTACTTCCTGTACTCAAAAACCTCTTTCCTGGAGTTCTTCCTTAGTTTCCCAAACTAAGTACTTCCTGTACTCCACGCCAATTAAGGTGTTGGTTAAGGTAGTTTGTCGGGTGAGCTTCTTTAATAACTTGTTCAGTTATGCAGATAGCTCTGAGAATCAAGTATACTTAATACACTTTGCAATGTATGGTATCTTGTTCTTTACTGACCCAAGTCTATGATAAGTGTTCAAGAGAATGAATCTCAGATATGAAATCTTAGCTCAACTCCTTCACAGATAACAATGCTTGTTAAGGATCAGGACACTTAGAACTTTTCTACTTACTTAGAATCAAGAGCTTTGGTCGCAATAGAAAGCTTGAAGGTAAGTAGTATGCTTGAGAGTTTGAAAGATAGTGTTCAGTGTTCTTGGTGTAAGTTCTTTGTTCTAAGGTGTTTTCTCAAGCAGTCTAAGTGTTGATATTTATAGATGAATTTGAGTGCCGTTTGAATAGTATCCGTTAGGCTTAAATCAAATTCAAACTATTGATATCTGGGTATAATCTTTGTATGCGTTTGTCTTCTTCTTGAAGCTACCGTTTTGTTCGGACATTTTCCGGCGCATTGATGCATTGTACTATACTTTGTCTGTAGTGCCAGCGGAACTATGCATTATGTCGAGTTCTCTGAAGCTTTGCACGTCATTTTCCAGAGATTATCACAACTCCAGATACCACTTGTTGAAACAACTTGTTATAATATATTTCTTTTCAGAAACATAGTTTATGTCCAAGGTATCTGAGTGTAGATATCTGTGGGCACTTTCATCGTTTCAGAAACCTTTTATTTCTCAGATATCTTTTGCAACACTGTTTATTTAAAAATGCTTGTGTCTTCAAGATATCTGGTCATAGGTATCTGAAAACCCTGGTCTTCAGCAATCTTGTGCAGTCTTCAAATCTTCAAATCCGTTGAACTTTTCCTGCTGGATGCCTTCTTCTTGGTCTTCTTTAGAGGAATAAAAATTACATTCAGAGACCTAACATCCTATACAAGATTTTGCTAGACTATCATACTTAGTGACTTTTACAGTGTTCAAGTGAACCAAGAGTACTAACCACCTTTCTGAGCTAAGATAAGTCATTAGGTTGCTGATCAAAATGTAAACAGATATTCCTAACAATATGTATGGGTAAATTAACTTAATTCTTGTTACTTTGTCTCATGCATATCTCTTTACTTGCTAATCGTGACATATGGTACATGTAGGCAATTAGAGTCAAAAGAATTACTTTGTCTCATGCATATCTCTTTACTTGCTAATCGTGACATATGGTACATGTAGGCAATTAGAGTCAATTTGACTGTTAGTTAATGTTCCCTTCTCGTGCTTGCCTTATTAATTTGATCGATTTGCTTTTAGCTAGCAAACTATTGAAGTTGTGTCCAGCCAATGTAAAATGTGTGTGTGTATATGTTGTGGTTCGATTACTGTTGATGTTTCCAGATTCTTATGTATATTTATGTGGCATGATGTAGTATTGGTATGATGTATGCACACACCATAGTTCATTCATTTATGAGTTAGAGTCTAGAATCATGCTTTCACTTTAAAAAGATGTTTAAGGTCTAAAATTAAGAAAGGTCTTCAAGTTAAAGAAAAGTTAAGGGGCTCGTAGGGAAGTATCCTGGCATTTGTGACGCAATTATTAGTTCATGTTCAGCGACTAGGGACCAAGGTCCTGAGGCCGTCAGATTTTATTTATTCAACGGATAGGGCCACGAAAGTGACTTGAGGCCGGCAGATAGCCACCATGGCCAGGATAGGAACCTACAATGCCAAGTGAGCTTGCGATCATGTTAATTTTCATGTCATGTTTAAGAGTAAAGTTGAAGTTTAATTTTCAAGACGTTTAAGAACAAGTTCAAGTGTTAATAGTCAGAGTCAAGTCAGGTTGTAGGTTGCATTGCATTAAGTAAGACTAAAAGATTTAAAATACATGAAAATAGAACTTTAGGTCATGACACGTGCATGGAGTTTGCTCAGCCTGTGGTCACGGCTGACCCCTTTCTAAAATATCAATTTTAGGTTTGAAGCCGAGCTATTGGAGTGGAGCGTGCCGGAGCATTGATCTTTACCAGATGTGTCTTTACCATTTTTAGTTTCATGATTTATAAACTTTGTAATCAAACTTTTATGATTTTAAAGTTCCGCTGCATTATTATACTAGTTCATGATTTAGTATCAAGAATTTCATGTCAAGTCTTTTGACACGCAAGGCGTCTGGCAACGTTTTAATTTTTTTAAGTCAAGTTCGGCAAATTTATAAGCTCACGAACTAGCGCGAGTCATATTTTCCTTAGTTCGTCTTTTTAAAATTCAGGGCGCTAAAGGTTTACATATTCGATGGCCAGAAGATAAGTTCTACTATTGTATGCTTCAAATCTTAACTTGTTCAGAATACGAGGTCTTCCAAAATATATTTCCTAAATTCTCTCTTCAATAAGGAAATATATTTTCTTGTATATTTGCTTTGCATAATTCAAAGTATTCCATCTAGCTTTCCATTCTCCTTGATATCTTAACTGAATTCGAACCTGCACAATAAACTCAAAATCGTGGAATCCAATTAAGGTGAATAATGGTAAAATATATAAATAAAAGAATTAAAATGCAATATAAAGTGTAGTCAGCTGGTGTTGTGAAAACACTAACTGAATTGTTTGCACTTTTCGTCTTTATTAGCATTTTATATTATTTCTTCTACTTTTGAGTAAGTGTCCTGGGAGACGGTCTCTAGATAATTTATTTAGAGACGGACCTATGTTATCAATAAAATCATCTATGTTATTAATCAAAACACATATGTTTTCAATATTGGTGTTTTTCATATTACAACAAGACTTATTTCCTTAACAACATAGACGTTTTTATTAATAACATGGATGATTTTATTGATAACATAGGCCGTCTCTAGAAAAATTATGTAGAGACCGTCTCTCATGAGACTTTGTGCTACTTTTTCGTGTTTTAGTTGTGATTTGCAGATTGTCGTTTTTTTAGGTGAAAATCGAAGGAAAAACGAGCTTTTGTACTTTCAAGATTCCACTGTGAAGTCCGGATGGTTGTATTCAAGCATTTTAGGGCGCAATACTCCATATGAAGAAGTTTTGGTCGCATTAGGAGGGCACGAGTTCGAGTTTTGAAGAATTCAACAATTTTGGTATTTTTTAGGTCGGATGCGTCCTATTTTCTTAAACAAAATGCATCCTATATTCTTAAATAGGACGCGTCCCATTTTTACAAAGCAATTAAGCTGAAGAAACAAGATCGGACGTGTCTGATGTGACCATGAAATGTGCATTTTTACCTACTTTTAGACCCTCGTTTTTTGCCTAATATTTAATATTTACATCATATTATGGACAATTACTAACTTCTTGTGTATTTTGTAGGGCATGATCGCGTTTTTGACGAATTGCACGATTTTCGGTACCAAAACGTCATATTTATGCGAAATCGAGGAAAATAAGGAAATACACTGATTTGTCCTTATACGGAGTTTGATGTGTCCAATCAAGGCATGTGACCAACTAATTCGTAGATAATTTAAATTGCCACAACATTTTAGAAGACCATTTTTCGAGAAAACGAAGTTATGCAGCCCGAAATTGAAGAACAAGACGAAACAAACAGAATCTGGGACAGTCGAGTGACTGTGGTCACCAGCGGTCACCAGTGGCCGCAGTGGGCTCACTACGGTCACCTAGTGACCAGTGACCGCAGTGAGTCGATCCTTCTAGAAAAAAGGCTTTTTCTCAGTCCATCGGGCTAGCCCGCCATTCCTTCCTTAATCATCATGGGCAGCTGGAGGACGAATTTTACAATATAAATAATTGTGTAAGGGTCTCATAATCAACACCGCTATCAAAAGCGGCTCTCTTGAGAGAGAGAGAACCAGTCATCGGGGAAGTGAAACCCCAAAGCAATGAAACCGTCACAACAACTTTGGAAGAGGAAACCATAGCAGCCAAGAACGAAGACATCAAGACAAAGCTTTCATTTCTCTGTCTTTTTCGATATTACATGTGTGTTTTTACTATGACTATGAGTAGCTAAACACTTTTGTAAAGGCGAACCGCCGAAACTATGTTGTGCTATTTCTTTATAT
Organism: Plantago major; assembly: GCA_026545765.1. NCBI lineage: Eukaryota > Viridiplantae > Streptophyta > Magnoliopsida > Lamiales > Plantaginaceae > Plantago > Plantago major. The sequence continues at coordinate 94,627 of JAIFAC010000194.1, read as the reverse complement.
ACCATGATATATTAATGAATTGATTATTAGACGTAATTCGTATTCGTATCTATTCGTTAGACTCTCTTTATTTACTTGCGTATTTATTGAGATACTAAAGGGGTCCATTGTTAAGGCGTTAGAAGAGATAATAAATTTATTGTTTGTCTTATGCAGGAATGTGGCGTGATGTATTCTTGAGTGACACAACAATTTCATCGACTAAGTGGGGTGTTGATCTTTGTGACTTGGTATTTAGCATTGAACCTCCACATAAGCTAAAGGCATATCGTAGTTTAATATTTAAGAAGTTGGGAGTAGCAGATCTGATTTAAGTTGGGGATCCTTACGTAGATTGATTAAATTGGATTTCAATTGCATCCTACTACCCTAAATTTGGTTAGATTAAGCGAGCATTTATGTACGTGTGTTAATCATTTTTTTTATAAAAAAAATAAATTTGTGATTGAAAAATAGAAAACATTCACAAACAATAAACATAATAGAAACTTACGTCAATAAAATTCGAACCATCCAATATCTACATAAACATTAAAACTTATATGCATCATATTCAAATTGAATCTGTAAAATAGATGGGTAATATTTAAATTGAATTATAAAATTAATTATACTATGTGAATTATTATACTGCACATTGAAAATTTAAAAAATAATATCCTACTTCAAATTTGAAGAAAGATGGGACTGCACAATTGGGATTTAGCACGACCATTCTTTTAATCTCAATTGACACCACGGTAAACTTCCATTGACTAGGAACTTGGGCTACTATGCTGAAACCAAAAGCATATTCATATCCATAACTAAATCTAGAAAAATTAACTCAAAGAGATTAAGATCATTCATTCATCATGATGTTCATGGTTCCTTGGGTTGACCACACAAGTAACCACATTGCTTGGAAAATCAATTAGATATACATAGTTACATACCATGCCACTTCGGGCTGATATCTGAAACTACCAAATTAGGTCTATTGTTTGAGAGGTGGGAATCAAAACAACCAAAAGCTACAAAATTCTCAAAAACATGTCCACTTCCAAACTTTGGACAAAAGATCGATGTGTTGTTCCATTACTTTCTCTGTAAAAGAGCTGCATGTGGACACTTGACATCCCTCTAGCTGCTTATTAAATCTGCTCCACTAGTCAGCGGTACCTCCATATTGGTATCGAATCCTGGAAATACAATCAAACACATAGTGAGAATCATTTCGTATGGTAAAATCTTGTAAACCCAACTGATTTGATAAGATTAATCCAAGTTTGACAGCCTGCAACTCAGCTGTATTATTACAAGTTATCTCAGTATAGGCTGTTACGTTGCAGCCCTATGAAGCTCCCAAGTTATGAGGACGAAAAATCTCATCTAATCAATCTACAAAATTTTGACTGTACTGTAATTTCTTAATAGGAAATGGTTAGTCAGACAAAATATCTACAAGTAAAGGTATCTAAAACATCTTGAGATGGCCAAAATGAAGTTCCAGCAAATTTTGATTTAGGACACCATCTCGTAAGTTGCTAAATCATCACTACAGTGTTTCTTACCTGAACTGAGGTTTCCTAATTCCTACTCATGCCTTCACTCGCCAACCAGAAGATAAGAACATGCGTGTAAGCCTTGATCATATTGAATCATTGAAAGTCGGGAAGCACAATGGTGCTTTCATATACCCGATTTCATTACAGTAATGATAGAGTTGTATTTGCAAAACAAACATAATCAGTACATATACAGACTCAGATTAGATACCTTGTTGGATTGAAATACAGGCAATCAATACAAATACGAAGGGCCAACAATTCTTAAACACCTTGAAGCTCTAGGAAATGTCAAAAGCTGCTGGACAATCTCAGAGCAATCGTTGTCAAGACCGGAGAGAACAATAGTCTTTAGCTTTAGTCCATATTTCAACACGAACTTCTCAAGTTGGAACCTATAATCAGATTCTCGGTAGAGCCTATAGTCAAATGTGGCTTCCTCCAAGTGATGTACAATGCAGGGAGGAAAAGATTCAGCTGATTCGTAATCATAGTTAGACCCGTAACTGGTGGGGAAAACAGAAAAGAGTTCCAAAGTGCTAGCTCAGTACAAAATTTTACCAATCAACAATTGGAGGGAAAAAGAAAAAAGGAAAGGCACATAAATTGGATCTTACCACAGTTGTCTCTTAAGAATTTCAGATATGGAGCTGTGTGCAGTAAACAAAGTAGTCCCTCAGCATCAAATTGTTGATGTGTACACAATTTTTTAAGTTCCCGGAAGCTTGGAAGAGGAACTCCTAGCTTCGTTTGCGCAATAGCCTAAAGAGGAAATTTAGCACGGGCTTATCAGAGAAGAAAGACATGTGCATATGAGAAATACCAACTAATACAAATATTGTTATGTACTCTATTTTCAGCATTAACAACAACTAGCAATTTCAAATCTGAAGCATGCATTTTAAACATGAAGGCTGTACAAGTACAACACGATATATTCTAGACGATAATCACTATGAACAAGACATGAAAAATCGCACAAGATAGGAGGGCAGACAAAGGACATTTGAATTTGGGATATATCAACCACAATCTATGATTCCATCTTACGTTTCAGATGTACATAAGAAACAGACTGGGATGGGACGGGACAGCATGAACTAACCTGCAAAACGTCTGCGATATACAAATATGTTAGACTTCGGAGTTGTCTCAATAGTTTCCGAACTCACAATCCACACTCTTCAAGTGACACGTCAGGAAAATTGATACTATAGCATTCTATTTTTGCATTAACAACTGTTGAATCATTCAGAACAAAGTTTTCCAGATAACCACCATCAACTCTCAACAAATCAAGCCTCGCCCCAATGATTTTGATCGAATAGTTAGGTAATATTTTGAGAAACGGAGTCGTAGAACTGAATGTTGTCAGTAAAGGTGCTTCAATCTCCACAAACATCACCTTCGACCATTTGCATTGAAGTAGTGTAAACGTTTCCAGAACTGGTAAAGTAAGAATTAATGTATCAGTATTAGAAATGTTAACAATTTCAACATCACTTAGATACAAGCTCTTAAGGTGGGGAAAACAAGTCCGGACAGGCAGTTTTAAAATGTAATTCATCTTCAATGTCAAAGTTCTCAACAAAGTGCAATTCAGAAGGCTGCGCGGCATGACAAAATTTTTGTCACGTCCCCATATAGAAAGTTCAAGGCTTTCAACATTTTACTTCAAAATAGCAGATATCAATAATTCCATGCGACCTAAAATATGGTCATGGTGTTCTTGAAGGCATGAAAACTCAAGACTCCTTATTCCGTGTAAGTGAAAAAGTATCCTGTCAACAATGTTGACAAAGTTTGGCTTCCTCTCAACAATGCTGACAAAGTTTGGCCCAACCTTAACTTGAGGGAAAAGCTCCGTGTCAAGAATTTTCACATCACAAATGCAGTTCCACTTGAACTCCCAATGTTTTGACAGAACACATGTACGCGTTGCATCTCTTATGGATAGGCAGGACAAAATTTGACTTAAGACACCATCTGGTAAGTTGCTAATTCGATCTCTACCAACATCACCACTATTAAAAAATTTACTTGAACTGGGACTAACTCGTCCAACTCTTCTATCAATGACTTGACTTCAATCACAAGCCTGATGTCACAAAAACAACTATAATCCTCCAATCATACATTATGAACCCATACAGTGATACACAGTAAAATTTAATCTGCGTTTAGTACACTCTACTACACTGAGAGTGCTTTGATATTCAGTTACAGCTTACAACATGAGCATCTATCCGGCATTAGCCAGTATATCAACAATATTATTACAAACTAAAATGCTGAAAACGATAAGCATTGCTACAGCCTACAGCACTTGCAAATTTAGACGAATAAACCAGAGAAAGCAATATTTCATTTCATTTCAAATATACTAAAAACTCAATTAACTAATTGATGCAAGAACAAGTTTAACAATGAAGCGTAATGTATAGAAACTGATATGTACTAACAAGTTTAACAAATACGTACCAGAAGAGAAGAAGATTGTGGGAAAATTGTTGAATTAGATTAAGGGCAGTCACTCTAGATCTGAGTTTAACTTTGTCACTTAAATAATGTGTCGCGGGTGATTGGCACTGCCTAATTCAGTCCACTCGCGATTTGCTGGGTACGCCCAAAATTCTAGCCTGCAATTTTTAAATACACCCTCTTGTGTATTTCGAAATGCTTAGGTAGGGGTCATCAGAATCATATGCTACCTCCGTCCGAGTTTAACTTCCCGCGATCCAGGACACAAAGTTTTAGAAGAAAAATGAGCATAGTACTTTGAAGTCTGAAGTAGCATAGATAGTGATTAAATAAAAAAGAGAGTGACTAAAGTATGATATATAGTGAATAAAGTAGAAAATATATTTTCCATTAAGTGATGGAAAGTTGTAATTGAGACGTCCCAAAATAAAATGCGGGAAATTAAAATTGAGACAAAGGGAGTATAACGCTCTGTTTTTAGTAAATTTAGCTAAAAAGCTAACTGGTAGCTGATTAACTAATTGTAGCTGATTAGGTAGCTGATAAGCTAGCTTATTAGGTAGCTGATAACCTAACTGATTTTAATGTAGGTGTTTTGCAAATTAGCTGATAAGCTAGCTGGTATTTTGTAAAATGACATAAGTACATTACTCTTATTTTTAATTAATTTTAAATTTTTTCATCATATTATTAGTCTATTTTTTTAAAAATAATAGTACATCACATTTTATTCAAATATATAATCAATTTACTTTTCACCGCCACTTTAATAACATCATTAAAAATTATCAGATGTTGAAATAAATATTCGTGAGCATTTTAACTTGATAAGAAAAAAATCGGTAATGGAAAAAGAGACAATTATAATAACGATTGATTTATTTCTATTTTTTTAATTTTAGGTCAGGGACATTTGTGGAATCAAAAGATAAGAAGGAGCTTTTCTTTTTAAAAAGGCTAACTTGGTTAGCTTCTCAATCAGCTAGTTGAAAAGCTTAAGAAGTTGCACGTTTATATAACGAAAAGCTCTGAAATAAGCTACTGGAGCTGAAAAGCTAATGTTAAACAGTGCCTAAATGTGCAATTCGAACAGTTTGAATTTTAGTTGATTTGTCCAAGATTTTGCAATTCAACCAAGAGGCCCCAGAGCCAGCTTGAGCTCATGTCGTATGTTCACCCGCATAGAGCCCCACAGTTTAAGGGACCTCAAATCCGGTATCATTTTACTAGGAGAGTTATGAAAATAAAATTTTGTTATTATGATTTTATTTTAAATAAAACTTCAAGTGATACACTTTTAAAGTAAAGTGATATATTCGGTATACTATTTTTTAGCAAAATAATTTCAACATTATATACGAAACATAATTTTTAATTTTGTTTAGTATACATCGTTAATTGGTGTTCATTTTGAAAATTTTGCATTGGGCCTCTAAAAGTTTTGGCACGGCCCTGAGGGACCTCACACGTTGGAAATGAAGTTTTTCCAAACGTGTATAATCCACTGTGATAGTAGATGACACTTGGACAAGAGAGAGAATATTTCAAGACTGAGCATCATAAGTTAAATCAAAACTTTGCTCGTATTCAATTTTAAAACAATGAAAAACGTCTTTGCCTTAGTTTTTTCGCTTCATAAAATTATTAACTTGGTAAGAAGCTAAAACGTTATTGGTGATTAATCTATTGGGTACAGTGGCTTGAGTTTTGACGAAGATGTGATTCATGTAAAGGCTTAAGTATGTTTTAAATAACTTTAGAAGCTATTTTAAAGTTTAAACACAATATTACTTAAGTTGGTGGGTTGAAAGTTGAAGCTGGGTTAGTAACTCAGGTGCTTGACACGAGGTTTATATGAGTGCAGTTTGACTTGGGTGCAATAATATGATGACAATACACAATCAAAAACATCAGCACCATCCATATGCCAAAATTATATCTAACGTCATTTATAAAGGCATCGAATTTTGACTTTTATCTGATCAACAAAATTAAAATTTCACCACGAATTAATCTCAAACCGTAATGTCATAAATTATGGCGTGCTGTATACAAGATTTATATAATATGTCAAGCAATCAAGCATTTCCTCCAAGCTAATCAGTCAAATCCAAGGACCACTATCATTTTGACCTAATGCAATGCAAGCAGTTGCTGTAAATTAAGCACTATAATTTTATAGTATCACATTGATCCACCAGTTTGTAAAATACACCGTCACATGAAACTTAACCAGGCTTAAATATGATAACTATAACCCAATAAAACACTACGTACGAGGCAGTGAGACGGACTCAACTGCATAACAAATAAAAAGAAAGTAAAATCATATTATCCCTAATCAGGCGAATGTTTCAGAACTAGCTGATCGCTGTATGGCAAGGTCAGGGAAACTTTTGATCATAAAGGGCATCTTCGAAGAGTACAACTGCTCGCCAATCCTATTCCTTTCTTCCAACTTTGCATTTCAATTTCATGTATAAACTTGATGTAATGCAAATGTCATGATCAGAAGCAACTTGTCAAGACCCACCCATGTTAATATCATCTGTTATATTCTTCTGTGTTTGCCCAGCACCAAAAGTAAAGCCCAGAGGGGCATCTACTGGTGCACGGTTAAATAATGATGAACTGACATTATTAGTGAATGCTGGAACTGGCACTGGTTGATCATCAGGCCTTGAGAAGCCAAAGCTGAAGGCTGGTACATTGGATGGTGGGAAACTTGGTATTGCCACATTGCTGTTATCAGCTGAACCAAAAATCCTTTGCTCATACTCTTGTAGTTGCTCATAGACAGCTATATCATGATAACAGATGCATGTTATATGAAACTGATATTAAAAATAATGCTTTTCAAACATAGAACTTGCAGATAGCAATTAACACAGGTCAAAAACTTTGGTTGCTGAAAGTATAACGAAGTCTAATTAAAAGAAGTTCCATAGGAGCTCTGACAGTGTTGAAGCAGAACCAAAGACCATCTGCCACACCTAACGAGCACCTGAGACCCTAGGCATATTATGATATACCCAAGTGGAAAACCCAGAAAACCAACTCTTATAGCATACATCAGGAATCAGGAGACCTACTCTATTAGTTCGGCGTGAACTAGATTTTGAGATACATTTACTAGTCAATATCTGTGTATTCATTTCAGGAAGGAAAAAAAAAAAGTGATGAATTTGATTAGAACATTACAGCCCCATCCACCTCTTTCCCCTGCCATGGATGACTGTTATGCATCTTACTTTTGTAAAAGGTACATACAGATTAAATATGACTTTTAAGTCTGGTTAGCTAGAAATAGCATACACGTAAAAAAATTGAAGGAAGTGAAAGCATATAACAGGTCATTAAATATGACTTTTAAGTCCTGATTTGGGTTGAATTTTAACTTATGTACTCATCATTCCATCAGTGTTAGGCCATGTCCCAGAGTATAAGCAACCCCGTGCCTATCTCAATTGTTTGGAACCATAGACTTCCTGACTTTTAGCCATCACTTTGAACAGAAGACCATTCAGAAACAATCCCTTTCATCAGATTCCACACCATTTTTCCAATTTTAAACACAGCTACTTTGTAATAACCAGAACAACTGACAGCAGTAATTTTTTGTTTTTTAAAGGTCAGTGACCTTGCTTTTATTAATCGAAAAAAAGTTGTAAATCTGACACAGCAACTTATCAAACCTTATACAGTAAAATAGCAAGGCAGAGAATTTAGACACCTTGATTTAGTTCAACCGAAGGCCTGCGTTCTTTCACCCATTGATAGCACTGCTCAAGTTTCCAACCTTTGCTTTTCATTAAGTAAGCCATTACTATAGCAGGGGACCTGCAGAGCATAATGAATACATGCAATACATAAAAATGTACATCAACAGCATAAAAAGGTACATTTCTTTTTATTGCTACGCAAGAAGGAATATAATAGTTCGCAGACGTCGAATGTATATCATGTTCTTATGATACAATACAACAATGTCCATTCAAATTATAAAACTCTTGTACCAAGTCAAATCATATATTTCCTGGACACCTGAAATATCACCCAACAGTTACAAAATGGATAAATTAAACTGTCAAGCAGATATGATTAATCAGAAAAAGAGAAACACACAAGAAAATGTAGAGAAAAGCACATATTATTCACCTGTTTTTGCCAGACATACAGTGAACAAGAACACGAGCTCTATCCTTCAGGCATTGTTCTGTGTCAACACATCAATGCATCAAACTAATAGTAAAAGAAACTTCATAAAGCAGCTATTAGGCCCATTTCAAGAACAGACTGAAAACTGCTGGTTGAACATTGGGGCAATAAGATCAAATACCACCAAAAGAACACTAAGAATCTATTGTGATGCATAGATCGCGTATATCCTTTGGATTTCTTGAAGTGACATACTTTCCAGTTTAAGTTCAGGTAATAATGCCATTACACTACACCAAAGGAATGCCTTCCATCTGCTCTAAAAATCACCATTACGTGTGTATTTTATCCAATGAGTTGTCTAAATGAACAATACTACCAGGAAATGCATACCTTACCTATTAAGCCATCTTTTGGCTACATCCATTCTTAAATTACAAGAGCAAGACAACGTGTTTAAGAGAAATGAAATTAATTGACTGTTAAAAGGAAACTGAAAATAACACCCCAATTTACTAGATTGAAAGTGGAAGACTTACCAAGAAACTGGATTGCATCATCGAAGGACAATCTTTTATCATCTTGGAGGCAGTAATAGGTAAAAGAGTTTTTGTACAGGTTTTGACAAGCAGGTACAGTCTGCATAGGAGAGATTTTAGTTCAAGAAAATATAAGCCCCTGATAAATTATGTAAGTCCATACATTTATACTATTTTCACATAATAATGTCAGGTGATTCTCCTTTGTAACCTGTCCTTCAGTAAAACTTGAGGGAATAACTATATTTAGACTAAGAGTATGAAAACCCGAACAACAAAAACTTTAAGGATGACATAACAACAGTCTCCCCCCTCAGAATCACACAACACAAATACATGGATAAACAAAAGATTTAAATGTGAGTTTTGACTCTTATCCAAAACCAAACTACATCGGCTTTTCCAGTAAGGGAGACAAGAAAAATTGCAAGGCACAGATTCAAAGGCTTGGACTTTTACAAGTCAGATAATCATTGAACCTTTCACTATGCTTAATAGCATAATGCATCTACTCTGATTACTCAACTTAATGACAAGGGGCAACTTAAACTATAAACTAAATCATTAGAGTATAAGAAACTAAAATAGATTCTAATGCCAGAAGAAAATATGAAACTTCTCTGAATTCTAGTAATACCTTTCATTATGTTCCACCAATGTTGGATTAGAATAGATTTTAATGCCAACATTAAATTTGAGATACAAATATTCTATCACAATATATGATCATTAAATTGTTACACATAACGTGATCACTTTGACAATCTTAAACAAGGTAACTTCAACTGCACAGTCAGCTCATTGGATTATAAGAATCTAGAAGATATTTAAAAGCAGAGAACAAAAAAGCCCTTAATTACAGACATAAATGAAACAGAGACATAAACTATGGACAAAACAATATAAACAAGAGAGCTCAAATTCACAAAAGTCTGAACCTTCACAGTGTTTAATGTAACAAATCAGCTAAACTACTCAAATTAACAACACACTAACTTTGAAACTAAAACCCATAAGCTAAAAAGTGAAAACCTCAGGAATCAGGATCACACAATAAACTCCAGATGGTAAAAATTACTCCAAACAAATTTATAAACTTTAACCATGTCTGAGCTTAATTTGAGAAAGATGGAAAGTTAACATTGAGAATACGATAAATGCCGCCCGCAGAACACAGACAATAATGAAAAAGAGAAGATGATCTAGAGAGCTCAATTTAACAGAAAGATTGGTTAGCCCACACATCTGCTTTAGATACTTGAATTAATGACACAGTAACTTCAAAACCAAAACACATTTCAAATCTAAAAACTGAAAACCTCAGAATCATATAACTTCCACAGTACGATTACTCAAAACAAAGTTACAAACTTCAACCATAATAAATTCTGAAATTAAAGATGTTAACTTGAAAAAGATTGAAACTTTACATTGAGAATAGGATAAATGCCCGCAAAACACTGACATTAATGAAAGGGAGAAGATGATCTAGAGAGCTCAATTTAACAAAAGGTTGGGACGCCCACACATCTGCTTTAGCTACTCGAATTAATGACACAGTAACTTCAAAACCAAAACACATTTCAAATCTAAAAAATAAAAACCTCAGAATCATATAAGAACTTCCACAGTACGATTACTCAAAACAAAGTTACAAACTCCAACCATAACAAATTTTGAAATTAAAGATGTTAACTTGAAAAAAGATTGAAACTTTACATTGAGAATACGAGAAATTCCCTGAGTCTTGAGAAGCTCAGCTCGGGCAGCATTATCGTAGCTGCCCAAGTAGAGAAACTCGGGCAGAATCTCCGACGGGAAGGCGCTGACGTGGACGGACGGCGTGGGGGCGCCGTCGGGAGCGGCGAGCATACGGTGGCCGCAGACACCGCAGACCTCGCCTTCCTCGTACTTATGGTAGTGGCCGCAAATCCCACATGGATTTTCTCTCTCTCTTTTCCTCATGGTGATAATGATTTCTTGGATTGATTTGATTCTGGTTACTCAATCTCAAAACAATTAAGGATTTGATTGATGACGGGTTGGAGAAGATTTTTTGATCCGATTTGGGGATTTGAGTAAAATAATAAATCTTTTCTTATGTTTTAGATTCAGGGGATGAGTATTGAATTGATATTGGCAAAATCAACTTTAATGTTAAATGTTATGTAAATTATGATTAAATGTCACTATCATGAGTAGTATATTACGAAATAGGAATGCATAGTATATGAGTTGAAATTTTTTGTAGAAATATGGAAAAATATGGACGTCTGTCAGTTGTATCTGCCTATAAATAGGCATGATTCTGATGAATGAAAGATATATCTCAAAACATTTTATTTCGATTCATGCGTTCTTCCTTTTATATTTGTAATCGTTATCGTGAAATTCTAAATCAATTCTAACATAAAGAAAACTCTAAGAGAAGGTACATTTATTTTTCAGTCAGTGTATACTAAATACAATATTTCAGCTATTTTATTATCTGTCATGCTGCTAAATTTAATAGTTAATAACCAGTTAACTTACTGAAGAAAATGTTTTTCGTATATTCTATTTACACCGATTATTTTGTAATTACACGTTATTACACAAAGTCTCATGACGTTTTGATTTAAAGATAAACATGAAAACTAAAAATTTTGATATAATTGACACAACAGTTAAATTGAAAATTTTATTCATATCATAACTAAAATACTATTACACTTGAGCATTAATATGAATGATGAGGGCACAAACATACAACATGATCATATAAAAACACAACACTACGTATATGGGATGATATATGGACCAATCGGACATTTCCACAACGAACGGTAAAATAACAACGAAAGCAACACAAACGGAAACGATGTTGAAAAAGAGATTAGACATATTGTGAGAAGGATTAGATGAGAATGGTGTAAGTTTTATGAAGAAATGTTGGAGTATTTATAGAGTAAATTTTGGAAAAGTGACCATTTTATTACCGTTGGAACAGTGACGAAGGACATAATGGTAATTTCATGACTTAATAAAATATGTGTTAAATTTATGATTTAATAAAATGGTTCCCGACAAGTATCGAACCCTGCACAATCTAATGATCATCATACATCTGAGCCACTGGGCGAAGTTCGATTTTTATTTCATCGTATGTTTTTATATTTTCTAACATGTTTGCATTTATAGATTTTCAACATGTCGAACATCACGAAATTGCATTTTGATGCATTGGATATATCCGAAGAAAACTATTTAAGCTAGCTGCTTGCCGAGCTCCACTTAAATAGCATGGGACTCGGTGATGCTATCAAGGAGAATAATGCAATAACCGAGCAGGATAAGGCAAAAGCCATGATATTTTTTAGGCATCATATCCATGATGGTCTGAAATCGGAATACCTTACAGTAAAAGATCCACTTGTATTGTGGACAAATTTGAAGGAAAGGTATGACCATCAGAAGGCTGTAACACTTCCAGCAGCCAGGTTTGAATGGCTAAACTTGAGATTGCAAGATTTCAAAAGTGTAAATGAGTACAACTCATCAATGTACAATATCACATCTCGCCTTTTATTGTGTGGGGAGAAAGTACTGAATATGATATGCTCGAAAAGACATATCAAACAATGCCCCAGCAAACATGATATTGATCTTGAGTTATAAGTGAGGGTTCTGAAATACTCACAATTGCTCACCCACTTGTTGGTAGTGAAAAGAACGATAATTTGCTCTAAAAGCCACGGATCGTGACATGCTCCGCTTGAAATAAATAATACCAACTCTAATACCCCGCATGATATAAATCCGGCTTCATATAATAGTTATGTACCAAATGATGGTCATAACGAAAGCGTGGAAATAAACGTGGTGGTCATAGTAACTGGTGTGGAGGCCGTGGGCGTGGAGGAAATGATCGTGGTCGAGGTCGTGGAAATTTTGGCGAAACCGTGGTGGAATGAAAGCGTTACCGTGGTAACAATCAAAACAACTATCGTGGTCAAAATAATTCGAAATGCTTATAAATATGAGCGGTAATAACGAGGCGACATTTGTTATCGTTGTGGAGGCATTTGGGCATTTTGCGAAGGTGTGTCACTCACACAAAGGGTTGGCAGTCAAAGCATCCCTCGAAGGAAAGGCGATGTGGAGACAAATATTGTCGAAACAGATGATGAGTTCGATGACAAAACTGAGTTTCTGATTGCAGGAAGAACACAAGAACTCGAACATGCATTGAACGATTAATATTTGCATGGTGTGATGCATCTGCTTTATTATGGTTGTGTGGTTGATTTATAAAATACTTGTTTGATGTATTTTCTTTACTTTTGTGTGCTTATCAATGTAAGATAATGTATTGCTTTTTCTTTAAGCAATATATTGTATTTTTAAATAAATCAAGTTTTTATGTATAATCTTACTTATGTTTTCTCTTGCATATAGAAAAACAACATATTTGAAATGACAATCACAAGTATTAAAGGAGAGACATGTCTGGCAGATAGTGCTACCACTCATACCATATTGAATAATGCAAAATATTTCTCGAACCTGGTATTAAGAGAAGCAGATGTATACAATCTCCGGAAAATCAAAGATAATTGAAGGCTACGGGAAAGCTAATATTTTGTTGCCGAAAGGAACAAAGTTAAAAATTAAAATGGCATTATATTCCTCTAAGTCTCCAAGAAATTTATTGAGTGTTAAAGATATTCGATCAAACGGATATCACATTGAGACAATGAATGAGAAGGGAAGAGAGTACTTGTATGTTACAACTTCTCAATCGGGTAAGAAAAACATATTGGAAAAATTACCCGTATTACCTTCCGGCCTATATTATACAATGATACGAAAGGTGGAAGTTCATGCCGTAGTAAACCAAGGGGTTACTACTGAATTCAATGTTTGGCATGACCGGTTGGGACATCCCGGTACAACAATGATGCATAAAATTATAGAGAATTCATGCGGACATCCTTTGAAAACAAGGAAAATATTACAAACCCATGAATTAGCATGCACGGCTTGTTCTCAAGGGAAATTGATTACAAGGCCATCACCAAGCAAAGTTAAATTTGAAAATTCCGTATTCTTGGAAAGAATTCAGGGGGATATATGCGGACCAATACATCCACCATGTGGACCGTTTAGGTACTTTATGGTCCTAATCGATGCATCGACTAAATGGTCGCATGTGTGTGTTTTATGTCGACTTCATGATATGGCATTTGCAAAATTATTGGAACAAATAACAAGGCGGGAGCACAATTCACGATTATACAATCAAGAACATTCTTCTTGATAATCTTTGGTGAATTTATGTCACGGGCCTTTAATGATTATGCATGTCATTGGTATCAATGTTGAACATCCGATTCGCATGTTCACACAAAATGGCCTCGTAGAATCTTTGATAAAGCGTCTGCAATTGATTGCAAGACCATTATTAAAATCAAAGTTGCCAACATCGGCATGGGGCATGCAATATTACATCTGACATCGCTTATCGCATCAGGAACCATCAAGTTATAATCAAACATCTCCATATCAAATGGTTAGAGGTCGGAACGAAATATCTCCCATCTAAGAACATTTGGATGTGCGGTATATGTGCCGATTTCCGCCACAACGCAAAAAATGGGACCCCAAAGGAGATTGGGGATATATGTTGAGTACGATTCTCCAAGTATTATAAGATATTTGGAACCATTATTGGAGATCAATTCTGACGACTTTGCCATTGTCATTTTGATGAAAGAAATTTCCCAACATTAGGGTGAGAAAGAAAGAAGGCTGGAAAAGGATATCTCATGGAAAGATATGTCATTGAGAAGTTTGGATCGAAGAACAAAGCAATGTGAACAACAAGTTCAAAACATAATTCATTTGCAAGCTATTGCAAATCAATTGCAGAATCATTCTTGATATTAAAAGGGTAGCGAAATCCCATATTCATTTGCAAATGCTCGAATAAAATTGATATTCCTAGATGACAATATTCCTTTGAGAATGAGGCTAACCCATGCGAGCGTGGAAGACCTTTTGGTTCCAAAGATAAAATCCTCGGAAAGAAAAGGACAATCGCGAAAATTGCCCAAAAGAGGATACAAAAGCTCGAAGAGCACTGTGACATAATAAACAAGGTTCAAGTTCAAGAAGAACCCGGTACGAGAAGCGAAATATCGGTTAATTATATATTATGCGGAAAAAGATGGAACGAAATGAAATAAGTCGACGATATATTTGCTTATAACATAGCACTTGATATCATGGGAGAAAATATGAAGATTGAGCTACCTCATTTGATGAGTGTAAGCAAAGAAAGGTAGCCTAAGTGGAAGGAAGCGATAAATGCGAGTTGGAATCTCTTGCGAAGCGAAGGTGTTTGGACATATAATCGAAGCACGAAAGGATGTAAAACCGTGGGAAACAAATGGGTTTTTATGCGAAGAGGAATGATAAAAATGATATTGTAAGATACAAAGCAAGGCTTGTCGCTGAGTTTTACCAAAGACTGGTATTGATTATGAAGAAACATATTCTCCGTTGTGAGCGGGATCACTTTTCGCTACTTGATAAGCTTGGGCGTATGTGAAAAGTTAGAAATCGTCTAATGGATGTAGTCACTGCCTATTTGTATGGCTCATTGGAAAGGAAATTTACATGAGAATTCCGGATGGTTTCAAGATACAGAAACACACGGTGGATCTCGAGAAATGTACTCGATAAAGCTGAACAAGTCTTTATCTGATTGAAACAATCCGTCGAATGTGGTACAATCGTTTGAGTACATTCTTGATCAAAGAAGGTTACAAAAATGATTCCATATGTCCATGTGTGTTTATCAAAAGATCTAGATAGGTTAAATCACGATCATTTGTATATATGAGCGACTTGAACATTATTGGAACTCCGGAGAGTTATCAAAGGTGTGCTCTTTGAAAAGCAATTTGAAATGAAAGACCTTGGGAAAACAAAATTTATTTTAGGTCTTGATTGAGCACTTAAAGGCGGTGTTTTCTGCATCGATCAGCGTACACAACAAAAGTGTTGGAAAGATTCAATATGGAAATGCACATCCATTGAGTCGCATGATCGTTATGCGATCCTTGAATGTCGAGAATGATCCATTCCGACCTTGTGATGATGATGAAGAACTACTAGGCCCCAAACGCCATATCTAAGTGCAATCGGTGCCTTGATGTATCTTACTACAAATCTGAGGCGGATATAGCATTTCTTTGTAAACTTATTAGCAAGATACGGTTCTTCTCCAACTCAAAGGCATTTGAGCGGATAAAACACCTCTTACGATACCTTGAGGAACAAAAGAAATGGGGTTGTATTATCCGACTCCTCTACTCGAGATTAGCGGATTCTGTGAATCTTTGGATATTTGTCTGATCCTCATAATGGTCGATCTCAAACAGGTTATGTATTCACCTGTGGAGGTACGACTATTTCTTGGCGGTCTGTAAAGCAAACAATGGTTGCTACTTCTTCTAATCATGCAGAGCTCTTAGCAATCCATGAAGCAAGTCGTGAATGCATTTGGTTGAGATCCATCACTCGCCACATTAAAGCAAATGCGGACTCCTACAATTAAAACTCCCGACTATAATCTCTGAAGATAATGCGACTTGCATTTCTCGATTAAAGGAAGGTTTCATCAAAGGTGATAGGACAAAACATATCACCTTAAATTCTTCTTCACTCATGAACAACAGGAGAATCAGATTCATGTGCAACTGATCTGCTCAAGTGAAAATTTGGCAGACTTATTCACCAAATCTCTCCCTACTTCGACATTCGAGAACTAAGACACTCGATCGGCATGAGGCATCTGCGGGAAATAAAGTAATGTAACCATGAGGGGGAGTGAAATATGCGCTGTACTCTTTTCCTTCGCTAAGGTTTTTTTCCCACTGGGTTTTTCTTTAGCAAGGTTTTTAACCGAGGCAGCATTTCATGCATATCATCAAAATTCATGATGTACATTTAAGAAGTGTTATGTAAATTATGATAAATGTCACTATCATGAATATGATGCATAGTACGGAATAGGAATGCACAGTACACAAATAGTACATGCATAGTATATGAGTTGAAATTTTTTGCAGAAGTATGAAAAAATATGGACGCCTGTCGGATGTATCTGCCTATAAATAGGCATGATTCTGATGAATGAAAGATATATCTCAGAAACATTTTCACTCAGTTCATAACGTTCTTCCTTTTATATTTCTAATATTTAATGCATTTAACCTGTTACTGTTCCTTTAAAAGTTATTAGACCAACTTATTAGAGAGATAAAAAAGACGGACTTATTTGCAATTTACCATACTTCTAATCAATTTCGCGGGTTGCTGGGTCGGATTATAAAATTTTGCGGGTTATTGAGCAGATACATTTCAGACAAAATCAGAAATGAACCGTCATTCTCAAATAGGCGAGAACATTACTCAAATAGATAAGAATATTACTCAAATATGTGAATTTACCACACTTCCAATCAATTTCGCGGTTTGCTGCGTCGGGTCGCGGGTTATGAGCGGATCCATTTCAGACAAAATCAGAAATGAACCGTCATTTCAGACAAATTGATAAGAACATTAATCAAATAGTTGAGAACATTATTCAAATAGTCGTGAACATTACTAATATAGTTAAGACATTATACTCTAGATCATCACTCATATACCTGAAAACATTTTACTCAAATAGTTGAGAACATTACACAAATAATTTATAACATTACCGACATAGCTAAGAACATCATACTCTATAACATCACTCATATAAATGAGAACATTACTCAAATAGTTAAGAACATTACAAATAGTGAAAATCGTACTATATCCTTGAGAACATTATACTAATGCTTGAGAACATTATATAAATACGTAATAACATTGCTTGGATAACGACATCACTTTTTCTATTCCATAGACTTGTTTGGGACACTTTCAAACTCATTAGATATTTCTATACATAGTATGCAATTTATCTACATATTTGGCCATTCATCGAGGTACCCAAGACTCGTATCAACTTGACTCCACATTTATACTGCGAAAGAACATTACATGCATTAACATAAACCTTCTGAGCGTCACCAAGAACATTATATACATCACTTGAAAATCACATCATACTTCTTTCATTGAGGTTTTATTTGGAAAATCTCTGAACCTACATAAATCATCACATAAAACCTATAAAACAAGTAGAACGTTACACACATAATTGAGAACATTATAGGCATAACAATGAACATTTTAAACATTGTAGATATGGTTGAGAACATTACGTACATAATTTGGACAATAATGTCATTAGGCTTTTTTAAGTTTTCATGCATGACAGACATTTCTAGAAACATTGAAAGAATGAGTGAGAACATTACATACATAATCTAGGACAGATGATTCTTAATATTAGGTTTTAAGTTTTGATGTATATCATCAAAATATTAAATAAATCCACAAAAAAATAACATATGAGTAAGAACATTAATCATGTTTAATAAAGTACTGATTTTAGTAGATTTGTTAAATGAACAATAATTATAATTGTATTCTGTTTAAGTTAACATCATCAATATAGTCTAGAACATTATTGATATAAGCTAAAACATTACACAAATCATCTAGAACATTTTAACTTTATTATGCATGCAATTTTGAATCTTTTTTAATGCGAACAACAAGCGAAAAACACGGATCTGAATATAAACATCGACATAATAAACATCGATTTCACATAAATTAGTAGAATTTGATTTTGCTACCTTTTTAGAGTTGATTTTGTCGATTTCAAATGCGGTTTAATCGATTTGGATCGATTTCGAGTAAAAAATGAGATTGCGAGATGGAAATCATCAAAATAATCACCGATTTCACAAAAACTAGGTCGAGATATATCTTTTCGTACCTTTGTGATGTTGTTTCCGGTGAGATCGGGCCGTTTTTTAGCTTTTTCCGGCGAGTTCGAGCTTTTTCCGAGCTTGATTACATAGAAACCACGTTGAGAGAGGCGTTTTCGAGCTGTTTTCCGACGATTTCAGGCGGTTTCAGACGAGAGAGGTTGATTTCTAGAGATATGATTTTCGTTTTCTCGGTTCGTTAGGGTTTTGTGAGGTTTATGGTGAAAGTGTGTTGGGTTTTTGGTTTAAATACTGATTCGGTTGACCCATTTAGGAAGACCCGGTTTCTAGCCCTTGGTTGGGTTCGGGTTGATTAGTAGTTAGCTTTTTTTTTTTGGGCTTCTATATAATTACAGAAAGTATGTCTTTCAAATCTTTCTCTAGGGTTGGTCTCTCCTAAGACCACCTTTTATTATTGTTAAAATAAAAACTCGAAGTGATTCTAGTGATCAACTTTAATCGTGTTGGGCATGTTACAGATAATGTCCACATACCGACGGGGCAACTGAAGCCATATGTGTGTGAGGGTTGATTGCATGTATACCAAACCATTTATGTTGTGAGTCGTGTGGTTATCCTCGTCTACATTTGCTTCTTGCTATGGGCTGGAGGCACACACGTTTACGCCTTGTGAAATCGAGAATCACGCACCAGTAATGTCATTCGCAGACTCACAGTAACCTCGGGTAACTGCCAAAGCAATATGCAAAAATATAAAGGGGGGGGGGGGGGGACTGCAATTACTAGTTTTTCAAGTCTGATACTTTTGTGCTCATGGATTAAAGTCCCTTTCGACTTATTTAATTGAGTACATTACGCGCGATATGTGTGGCATCCTTGTGACGTGAGTCGTCTTCCTAATTTTATTTATTGAGTGATTACCTATGTTAGATACCTCCAGAAGTGTGAAAGATAGTTGCATAAATATTCATCTGTGAGGTACTATCAGATTAGACTTAAGTTTTATTTACTCGGTAAACGAAGTGCTGGATTTTCTCTTTTTTTTCTACGAACGTTAGTGTAAATTTAAAACTTTTGCATATTTCAAGTTTAGTGCTTACAATGGTAGAGTCGGTAGCTTGGGAGCTAGACTTTCTTGTGTGTCTCCTTATTTTTATTTTTCTAGGATTTTTAGAGAGTCCGTTGCTTGGGGACAAACAAGAGTTCGGTATGGGGAGTTTGATGAGTCGATATTTTGTCGTCTCATCTAGTCTTACTGTGTTTTTGTAGTTCTCAAGTTTAGTATTTATTTATTCTGTTAGGATATTTTCACGTTTTCGTGTTTTGTTGTGTTTTCCAGGTTTGTGCTTAATCCGTAAAGAAATTAGCTAAAATAATGCATATTTATGCATTGATGAAAGCATGAAAGTTTCAAGGCCTCAAAGGCGTTTGAAAACGGAGTTGAACGGTCGAAACATAAGTTGATTCCGAGGTCGGATGTGGATTTTAGAGCCGTTTAAGCAAAAACGCGCGAATTGAAACTTAGGTGAAGCAAGATCTCCGATTGACCTGATTTCACGCGTAGATAAGACCAAGATCTACAACTCTCGTGAAGGGACTATTGGCAAATTCGAAATATTTTTGGCATGTTTGACACTTGGTGTACCCATGTACACTACAAAAAACTGCAGTTTTGGCGACGGATAAATCCGTCGCCAAGTCTTTAGCGACGGACTTGGCGACGAATAAAAAAGCCGTCGTCCCACGGGAAGCGGGACGACGGATAGGTTATCCGTCGCTAAATCGCGACGGATTTAGCGACGGATAAACCTTTGACTTTTTAGCGACGGATTTTTCAGATTTAAAAAAAAAGAAAATTCTGCTATTTTGACGACGGATAAATTATACGTCGCCAATATGGCGACGGATAATTTATCCGTCGCCAAAATAGCAAAATTTTCTTTTTTTTTAAGAATCTGCTTTTTAGCGACGGATAAATTATCCGTCGCAAAAAAAAGCAGAATTTTAATTTTTTTTTAATAATTTGCAGCCTGTAATTTATAAATTACGAATTACCAATTTTTTCTACGAAATATCAATTTATATATATTCCCATCGAATTATACGAATTACCAATTACCAATTTTTTTATACAAATTATAAATTACCAAATACTCAACCAAATCCAATACATACTTACAAACATTAAACTAAATCAAAATAAATACCATAAATAACATACATACTTACATACATACCATATATACTTACATACTTCATACTTACAAACATCAAACTAAACACCATACTTACAAACATTATACTAACTAATCAATTTCACAATAAATCAATCAATTCATTAACCCACTACTTAATATGAGTTATACTAGCTAATATATGAGTTTAGAAACATACAATTGATCGAAATTAGCAAAAGTCCCAAATTTACAAAAGTAGGGTTTTAGACCATTACCTTCAAATTGCGGGAAAAATAGTGAAGATCGATGAAATTGAGCGGACACGAGTTCCTGTTGAAAGAGCTTTCAAAAGAGCCAAAGATTCGCGGAATGGTGGGCGTTTGGTGAGAACAGGAAGGCGAAAATTCGAAGGCGGAAGTAGAAAGAAGCGAGAGAAGAAATGGGGAGAAGGAAGAAGTTGTTCCGTATATATGCAGGAATCGTGATCCGTCGCTATCTGGATAGGTTATCCTGGGCTACCTTTTTTTTTTTAATTCTTTTTTAACGGATAGAATTTCTATTTTTTTTTTTTTTTTTTTTAAAGTCAAACGACGGATAACTATGTAACGACGGATAGAATTATCCGTCGCCATTTAGCAACGGATAAATATCCATCGTAGAATTTCTGTTTTTCTTTTTTTTTTTTCAAAACTCAAACGACGGATAACTATCCGTCGTTAAGTAACGACGGATAGAATTTATCCGTCGCTAAATGGCGACGGATACGTCGACGGATAGGGCAAAACGCCCTATCCGTCACCAAATAACACCGATCCGTCGCCAAGGGGCGACGGATAACTTTCCGTCGCCCCTTACCGTCGCCAAAACACAGAATTCTTGTAGTGACCGTTTATCTCTAATTTTTTAAGTTTGCAGAGGTTAGGAAGCTCATTATCCTAGAAGACAGCATGGATCTTCTATTACACTTCTTCATTATATGAATAGTGGGTCAAAATTAACACACATAAAGCACAAGGTTAGATGCAAAGACAGGATAAAGGACCACCTCTTGAACACTGTCTTAGAGGCTTTCTTGAGAGCTCGGTGTTGATGTTCACTGCACTTTGACGAGATTTCCTTGATATACTTTTCTTCATTGAATAGAGTCAGACCTATGTGTTTCTACGATATAAAATTCTTACGAATTCAATGTAACCAAATCTTGTTTACCCTATCAATGATAGCTTTTACGTACTTCAAAGCATTCTAAATTATACTCCCTCTGTCCCGGTCTCAACTTCCAGTGTTGACTTTTTAGGTCAACCATTGTCAATTTTAACCTCGAGATAGTCTTAAACTGCAAATGGAAATGATTTGATAAAATCATGTAATGGAAATTTAAGAAGTACTCCCTCTATCCTAGAACAAATGACACATATTCCATTTATATAACTCCCAATACAATTGTCACATTTCTTTTTTTGGCACAATTTACAACCCATGTGGACTTGTTCCCACTATCATTTACACTGAACATTAATCTATGTGTCCAAAGGCAAATGTTCCATTTGTTCTGGGACTGAGGGAGTAATATTTTAGAGCAAGTCTCGTGAAAGACCTAATTTTTCTAAACAATAGGAAAATCTACATCATACTAGTATAAATTAAGTTATTGTGTCAACCATTTGTGTATGATGAATATGGTCTTTCTACATTTCAGGAAAATAAGGACTTTTACAAGAATTTCACTATATTTTATAATATAATTTTGTTAAATATTTAACCATGTCGTTCAAGAGTAATTCGAGGTTAAAATTAAAAATGACTAGCCGAAAAAAGTAGTAGAGATCGGGACCAAGGTATAATTTTTCTTAATTTCTTATAACAAACGCAGATTATGTACTTTACATGACTTTCCCCTTTTTATTAAAAAAAACTAAAAGGAGAAGGAAAAAAAACCTACATTATTTCTTACAGACAAAAACTCGTTGGAGCTTGAACGATGCTGAACACATCCAGATACAAAATAATATAGATACACTACAGTATGAATTTAATTTTGTAGAGTTTCTAAGTTGAGGCACACTCAAAGACACAAATGTAACAAGATAGAAAGTCATAAGCGGCATACTTTAAGGTTATGTCAAATGCATAGGACAAGGATAAACGATCATTATCTGGGTCAAAATTCAACACATGCAAATCACATAAATGCATACTCATTGTGACGATGAAAGAACACTAAAAGAGATTCGGTCAAATAGGAATGACAAGTCAACTAAATCATTCTCTAAGCACATGCTGCAGATTAATGAATGACCCCAAGCATGTCTCTGTATCGAAACTTTATTACTCCGCCTCCTGGTTTCTGTAAAATTTCATGTTTACTAAATTTGTACCTAATTGATGATCAACTAGAGTCGTCAAAAGAAACAACAAATAGTGTGACCTGAGATAGAAAACATGGTAGTCCTAAAACTTTAGCCCAGAATGGATGGCAACAACACTGCCGACAAGGTTTTCATACTCAACCTTCTGAAATCCAGCATTTGCTATCATCGAGGCAAATTTCTCCTGCAGTTATACAGAATGCACGATAAGGATTAACATACAACTAAACAGTACCCGGTAATGTTGCTCCTAACTACCAAACAAATCTACAGAGGCTCAAAGTCAAGCCATGTGTATACCTGTGGTGGGAAACGGCGAATACTCTCAACCAGATACTGATAAGATGCACGATCACCAGCTAAAAGCTCTCCTACAGGGAATGACTGAAAACGAGTAATAATCATACCTGGGAAAGAAAAAAAGGAATTTTGAGAACCAGAGTTCACTAACTACTAGGCATGAAAAATATGATCTTAAAAGAGAGGAATTACAAATGTTTGGTGAGACATTTGAGTTGAAAAATATATCAACATATTGTACGTAGTTTACTCTACTCTCTCTTCACATAAACTGGTCAATGCTGAAGTAACTACATAGTCGAAACTCGAAAGTAATATCCTAAATCTGCACATGTTACCGAGAATCAGCTCACGTGAAAAACAACAGAAACTACAATAAAATCAACAAAACTTTATTTGCCTGGATAGACTACATTGCTTCACCAAAAGAGTAGTCAATGCCAGGGTCTTCCCAAGTTTTTAACCCAAGAAACTACAGTAGAATCAAGAAATACATTTTCCGACAGGGTTTAGGACTTCAGTCTGGGTAATATTTGATGTCAAGTTTACGTCATTCTGAAAGAAAAGTACATATTTGCAGCTGCAAACCTTTTTAAAATTGATAGCCACTGAGAGTTACTAAAGCATGTTCCATAGTGTATTATGTATGCTTCATGGGCCTATACTTATTAACATGATTTGGTAATAGTACTCACAACTCCTTAAATATTGGAACTTCGACATGACTCAGTTCAAGGCAGAGAAACCGTCCTCCCGGCTTAAGTACCCTGTCAAATACAACAAGACATCCATAAATTCATGCAGTTTGAGTTCACAGAGGAAAAAAACCCACTTAAGAAGATAAATTAACAGTGAAACATATATGAATAAATACTCCTCTCCTCTTAATCGCATTGTCCAATTTGAGATGCAGTTTTTTGGACTCACACTGGAATTTAGGGAAGGGGGAGACAAGTGCGTATTGATTAAATAATCGTTGGTGGGGTGTTGTTTAGATAAAAAAATTATAAAGTGGAAAAACTACACTATTTCTGGACATTGTAATTTGAAATTCTAATGAGCACCTGAAATGGAATTATTTGAAATATGAAAATGCGTAGGAAGTATGTGATATTCCTCTTAATCAAGTAGGTCATATTGACTCTTCAAAAAGAAGGAACTGAGAGGCCTGTAGTCTATCCCTATCACCATATGTTCACATGCAACTGAATGACCCCAGGTCTGGTAGCAGTAGGCATATTTTCATGCTTGCCAGATTACAGATTTATCATCAAGTCATGTATATAGACGACTTATAGACAGGTCAGCTCCTCTATGTTACCAAGTAAAGACTCTGTGCTTATTTCCCCACTAGTTTAAGAGCAAGATGTGCAGTAAATTGTGAGATATGAGTATATCCCTAGAATAAATACAAATTACAAAACAACCACCATGGGCTGAAAGGGCTTTGAGGCTACCAGGCAGCGATATTAAACAAGGACATGAAATGCATAATCAGTAACCTGTGTGCTTGACAAGAGCTTTTTCAATGTGTGTAACATTTCTTATGCCAAATGCAATTGTATAGCCGTCCATGGATTCATCTTCAAACTTTAAGGCTTCTGCATCTCCTTCAACCCAAATGAGAGAGCTATCCTTTCCAAGACCTGAATGCATACATACCCTCTTTTAACCAACACATTCTCTATGAGAGGAGCATACAACACAAAGTATGTACAAACCTCTCTCTTGGGCTCTCTTCTTCCCAACATTTAACATGTTTGGGTTGATATCACATACATAAATTTGAGTTTCTCTTAGCAAATTATCATCACTTATCTCTCTGATGGCCCTACTCCCGACACTGTTTATACTTTCCAGGATCCTGAAAGCAACATCTCCTGTAAAATTAGAGATAAACTGCTTACAGTAACATGAAAAACATCCGAGAACGATTAAATTGGTGATAGAAACACATACAACAGTCCTCTCTTCAATTAAGTACAAGTACTGGAAAGGAAAGTCAATTTACACTCATTACAATGCATGATAATTTTGTAGCTAAGGAAGTATGACAGTGCACTAGTTAAGATCATATTAGCTTCACACTCGATAACAACACACAGCCATTGTGTTTCCATGCAGTCAAGTGAGACTGCACTGCATGAAGAAAGCACTTACTCGAGGACTCACATCAGACAGTGTGACATAAATAGTTAGCGGCAACTGAAAACTGAATTGGATTTTGGGAAAACGTAATTAACATAGAAAAAAAAATCATATTCATCAACTGTAACCGTATGATAATCAATTAAAATGACAATAGAGTCATCAACCAGTAAGTCACCTGTTCCACCAGCCACATCAAGATGCTTCATTCCCGGAAACGGATTCAATTTGGAAACCAATCTACAAACATTTCAGAAAGAACAGAATCAAACTACAGATAAGCAAGCATAAAAGTATAAAAGAAATAAGCTCAAATTGAGAAACTGAACCTCTCTTTCCATAGCCTATGCAGGCCAGCACTCATCAAATCATTCATGACATCATAACTCGAGGCAACACTCGTGAAAACATTACCAACTAATTGACTCTTTTCCTCCTCCTAACTTCCTTAAATCCTTCAATCAGAAGAAACAAAAAATTGAATTGAGCTCATTCATATCAAAATTACAACAAGAGATAATAAGCATAAAGAGAAGTAAAAAAGGATTTACCGAAGCTGGTGGAGTGAGAATGTAAGTGGGAGGTGGAATTGTAGAGTGGTCGAAGGTAATTACAATTCTTCGTCAAACCGCGATAAATCGATCTCAACGCCATGGAATTGATCAACAAATTATATTATCTTCAGGCTGCTTTTGCGAATTCGATTTGGGCAGAATGTGCTTGTTACTGACCAGAATTTCTCCACGTTAAACCAATTCCATACAATTCATTTCTAGTTTCTGCAACTAATTTTAGGTGAAGTTGAGAAGAAAGAGAATGAATGAGTGGGCAAACGTTAATTCGTCTCTTGTGTGCAAAGTAACTCGAGCTCCGAACGCTTATGCAGTATCAGAGTGCGTCAAATGATTTTGACCCAAGTTCACTTCGTGTCAGTTAGCCCAGCCCATATGATTGTGGATCTTTGAGTCCATACTGTTTTGGGTCAATGGTATATAACTCTCTCAAAATTTTAATTAAAATAGAAAAAGGCTACATTATATTGTTGGCTTCATTCGATTCGATTCTCTTAGTTATATTTTATATTACAATTGATTCGATTCAATTCGAAAATTACAGTTGAAGAGAACAGAGCCTAACTGTGTTAACATTATATTGATTCGCTGAGTTACAATATGGCGATGGATAATTTATCCGTCGCCAAAATAGCAGAATTTCCTTTTTTTAAAAAATCTACTTTTTAGCGACGGATAAATTATCAAAAAAAGCAGAATTTTAATTTTTTATTTTTAATAATTTGCAACCTGTAATTTATAAATTACGAATTACCAATTTTTTCTACGAAATATCAATTTATATATATTCCCATCGAATTATACGAATTACCAATTACCAATTTTTTATACAAATTATAAATTACCAAATACTCAACCAAATCCAATACATACTTACAAACATTAAACTAAATCAAAATAAATACCATAAATTAAATAACATACATACTTACATACATACCATATATACTTACATACTTCATACTTACAAACATCAAACTAAACACCATACTTACAAACATTATACTAACTAATCAATTTCACAATAAATCAATCAATTCATTAACCCACTACTTAATATGAGTTATACTAGCTAGTATATGAGTTTAGAAACATACAATTGATCAGAATCAGCAAAAGTCCCAAATTTACAAAAGTAGGGTTTTAGACCATTACCTTCAAATTGCGGGAAAAATAGTGGAAGATCGATGAAATTGAACGGACACCCGAGTTGTAACGCCCCGAAAATTTCACTAACATTTTAAAAAAAAACAATGGCGTTAAACCAATAACAGGAAGATAATCTAAAAGCTTTGAGAAGCTGAAAATTTAAACATTTGACTTGCGAAAACACTATTTTTACAAGCACCGATAAAAGTACAAGTTTTTGCAAGCTAAAAGTTACAAAACCCCATTTATATACCACTTTCACTCAAGTTGCTGAACGTCTACCCGACTCGGTCCTCCACTAGACTCCGAAATCTACAAGAAGGTAACAAATCAAGTGTAAGATAAAACTCAGTGAGGTTCTGTGCTAAGTGAACAACGAATTATGGAATAACGAAGTATGATTTTCAAAATCAAACGAATCATAATATTAAAATAATCGAAGAAAAACATATAATGAAGCGAATAAATTATCGTTGGTGCAGTCAACCTTATAACCCCAATCCAAGCCCTTATCACTCCAGACAGGGTGCTACCACTGTCAAACGAAGACGAAGACCCTGCCATGGTACAGGGGTGGAACACTACTACTCCAAAGACCTCGGCGACTTCTGCCTCGCGTCTAGGGATAGTAAGCAGAGGTACTTCATGAACAACTCGACAAACACAACTGCCCAAGTATGTCCACTCAGAAACCCCCACCACAATTGCACACATATCGGTCGAAGCGAATCAATCAATCAAATCAAACGAAGATCATAATAAATCATATACATATATATCTTTTTAGAGCGGAAGCATGAGAAAAAGATTTGATACAGTTTTCAAAACTTGATTTCATGAGTTTCACAATATTTGAGATGCAATAATATGTATATGTATATGATTTATTATGATCGATTGCTGTGTGATTGTTATTGGAGCTATGTAGTTCAGTATTTGAGTGCATCCTTGTCGTTTCCACCGCTCTTCATACCTATGCTTTGTTTTTGCTACTCAGGTGGGTTGTTATGAATACATGTATGTCCGTTAACTGCACGTATGTGGATATATGGGTATTTAGATCGTAATTTGAGGAGTTGATGTTGGAAATCTGTTATCTCTTTCACTTATTTGTTTTTGATGACAATATACTAATATTACATGTCTTGTACTTGATTTGTTTCCACCTTTAGTTAGATGTAGTCCTCTTGTTCTGATTATTTACTCCTAATTGGTCTCATTAGACTTTAGCTGGGATTAGTATATTTATATGTGTGTTTGGTGTCTGAGGATTGTCACCTTGTTATCTAGTATTATAGCATACATGTGTTGATTAGTTGAATTTGGTACCTGTACTAGTTTGTTGTCCATGCTAACATGATGCTACTGTGTGGGTTGGGATTGTTAGTTTTGTTAAAGAGGAAGTTTTTATGCTTTAGTTTATACTTTATGCTCTGCTTTTTTTGTGACACGTAAACTTATATAATTGTCATTGATAAAAATTGCTAATTTGTTATGTAATTATATGCTAGTTGATTCTGATCGTTTATGCTCGTTTGTGGGGGTTAAAGGGTATCGTTAAGTTATTTTTGCGTAAGTGTTAACTAGTGTTACCTTTTATCAGGATTTGCGGATTTGCTAAGTTTACGAGGCCATCTGAGGTGAGTGTTCTCCCCAAAAGTATATGTATAGTTTGCGAAATATGTATAGTTTGCGAAACTACAAGAAGCTAATATATATATATATATATATATATATATATATATATATATATATATATATATATATATATATATATATATATATATATATATATATATTACCACTTATCAAGCTTTGTTCAGTCTTTTAGATTTAAGATCAACCATGCTTTGATACCATTAAGGGGGTGTGGCGGATTTTAGCGGTCTCGATTAACCCAGCGTACATAATTTTACCTGACATATTTTAAGGAAAATTGTAATTTTAATAAGATAAGAAAATACTTACAAGATATGGCGGTTTATGAGCAGTGAGTTTGTAACGTGGATCATAGCTTTGGATGCGATATGAGCGTGAGATTTATACTTTTTATTTTTTATTTTTTATTTTTTATAAGACTTTAGTATGAAGTTCGGAAGGTATTTGAAGGATTTAAGTAATGATACTAAGGGAATAGGTTAAAGGTTTAAGCTGCCATGAATTGGTTTTTGAAAGTAAGTATATTGATTGCTGGGTAATTGGTTCGTATTTACAACTGAAGGAATGGCTGGCTTTTATAGCCTTACAAATGGTAACCTTCTAAACCGGTTTTTATGACCGGCTGCTTGTCTATGCAATAAAGTAAGAAAACAGAGAGAATCTATCTACGTGTAAAGAAAAGAATATTTCTTGACGTCATTGCTTGCGTTTTTCTTTTTGTTGGAATCGTCCATCTGTCTTTGTTTCCAGAAGTCTCTGTTGACGTCATTGCTTACGTTTTTCTCTTTTATTAGAACCGTTCATCTGTTTTTACTTCTAGAAGTCCCTGTAGTTACTATCGATTGTGGGAATAGTGTTGGTGTCCATATCGAATTTGTCTTGCATGTTTTCATCTCTCGAGAATAGCCATGGTGTCTCTTCATTGTTATTTATGTCTTTGTTGTTCTAGTGTTACCTTCTCCCACAAATGGCGAGCATGTCCCGATTTGTTCTTTGTCCATATTTGAGTATAATGTCCTTGACCATTAGCTTGTACTCAAACCACGAAAAATGTATGGGAAGAGCTGGAGTCTTCATTGTGCCTTTATAACTCCTAAAGCGTATCGAGTTTGGTTCATGGAGCGATAAAGACTTGAAAAATTAATGTGATCTTCTATCTTCACCGCTGTTTCTAGCAATGCCTGATCATTAGGTCTGTTGCTGATGAAGATTCTTTTTCTTTGATGCGTATGTATGGTACATGCATACAGGAAGGATGCAAAAATCTTACATCCTACTGTCTGTGAATGAGAAGCAATATTTCCTGCTACTAATGTGAACTTCTCACCAAAAGTGTTAATAATTTTTTTTGTAATGTCAGTGAGACTAAATTTGATGTAATCAATCATACCATAATGGTAAAATTGAGTAATCAATTCATGTGGCATGTCTGTTTCTCCCAAATCTATCTGTAATAACAATATGCCTGCATCTTTTCCGTCTCTGTTTATTCTTTCTATCACTTTTATTCCGGTATATTTTAACTCCCGGAATACTATCTGTACAATTTTTTGCTGTAATTTGTACAAGACTAAAGGAAATCCTGTACAAATTTTTTCAGATATAATGTCATCAAGGCCTTGATTACATCTAAAGCGGGCTTTAAAGTGCATCTCCATGGAATGTCTATAATACGTGCTTTAAAGCTGTTGAAATCTCTGTAAATTGGCTCTGTATTTTTTACTCTTTCCTCAAGAGTAACAATCTGTTGTTTTAATTTCTGATTTTCAACCTGTAATTTTGCTGTCAGTAATGTTGGGTTTTCTTTTTCTTTTTGGAGAATACGCCTTTCAAACTATGACGATCTCCTCCACCTGTTGTTTGAAAATCTGTTCAGGGATTTTCCGTGTGATTTCTGAGAATGTTTTTACTTCTTCAGGTTCTATGAAGAAGTCTCTGAGTCCGAAATATTGTCTAGCCATAGCCATGGCAAAAGCTAAAATCCTTTGTAAAGAGGATCATGCCTTTGTATGATTTACAATGTTTCCCATTTGTTGAAAATTCCAACTTTTGTGCCCCGAAAAATAATATAATGAGAAAATCTCTTAATATTAGTTTTTTCTGGGGTTTGTTGGGCTGTTTCCATAAAGAAATATCCCAGAGAGTTTAAAATCTGGACTTTCTTTGTGGACTCTGAAGGGAAAGTGTATATGTGCCAGAGATTGTCAAGAAGACACTGTTGTTTGACTGTTAAATTTATCCCAAACATGGGCCTAAATTTTTTGGTTTCATCTGTGCAAACTGGTAATGTGTTTGGGCCAAAAGTAATAGTTCTCTGTTGGGCCTATGGGCTAGTATTTTTGTTAGGAAAATGTGTAAAAGAACTTGACCCTGTTTGTGAAAGGTTTTGATTTGAAGCTGTCATTGGCCAGAACACTGTTGTTGGCCAGGGTTTTTTGCTGTGGCTTTCTTGTTCTGTCTTGCTTTTTTCCTCATCAGAAATGTACATTGTTGTGTCTCTATCTGTGTGTTGAGGATGTATGAGCCTTCTCATTTTCTGATTTTTATCCATGGAATAACCTGTTCAAATTTCTTGATAAGATATCAGCAATAGTATTATTGTTTACTTTAATATGTTCAAAATTTATAACATATCCACATTCCTTGTATTATGTTTTGTAAATTAATCCATCTAGTCCTATTTACTTTTTTACTTTGATCATTTTTAATGAATTTAACTATGGCTTCACAATCTGTTCTAACAGTAAATTCTTTGTTTAAGAAAATCTTAAATTTTTCTAATGCATTAATTAATGCCTGTATCTCATAGTCTAAACTAGTCCAGATTAATCCTGTTTTATTAAAATTTCCACTAGTATAAGCACAAACCTTTTCACTATTTTTTGGTAAATATTTATTTGTTTTGCAAAGAAGAACAGCTCCCCATCCTTCTTTGCAACCATCTGTTTCTATGATTATGTAGTCTGTTACTAATGGTAATTATAGGGGTTTAATTTTTTTAACTACTTCTTTTATTTCTTTAACTAATTTAATATCTTCCTTATTAAATCTTCGTTGACCATTTTTTGTTGTTTTACTATATAATGGTCCTGCTAATTTTGATAAATTAGGAATAAATTTTCTAGCATAATTTACTAATCCTAGAAATGCTTGTATCATTTTAGATTTTCAAATATTTCAGGGAAATCAATAATTTTTATTGAAATGTGGGGTTGTAATTCTATTTTTCCATTTCCGATTTCCAATCCTAGAAATGAAAATTTTATTTTAAAAAGTTCCATCTTTCTTTTTGAAACTACTATATTATGTTTTTTGATTTCACTAAATACCTGTTTCAAATGATTTTCATGTTCATAAATTGATTCACTAGCCACTAGGATGTCATCAATGTAAACCATGCAAAAATCATATTTTAAAATATGTTATCCATAAATCTTTGAAAAAAATTGAAGGGCGTTTTTAGTCCAAAGCTTAAGCGTTCCATTCAAATTGTCCTTGAGCATGTGAAAGGCATCCGGTTTAAAGTCTTCTGATAACTTAAGTTGATTATAACCTGATTTTAAATTGAATTTTGAGAAAATCTTTTTCTTTTGAATTAAATTTATTAGAGTATCTTTATTAGGTATATTATACCCATCATCTTCTGTATTATCATTTAATCTTTTATAATTATAAACTATTCTAGCCTTTCCTCTTTTTATTTCACTATGATTTCTTACAATAAATGTTGCTGACCTATGTGGACTTTCCGATTTTCTTATTAAATTCTGTTTTATCATTTCAGGAATCTGATGTTTAAATTCTTCCTTATCTAAAGGACTATATTCAATGTTCTTTGTTCTAATAGTGATATCGGGTTTTAATTTTAAATTTACATTCATATGCAACCCTTGATTTCATAATGTCTTCTCTATCAGTCTATTTTTCTAAATGTAATATTATAGGATGATTACTACTTTTAGTAACATCTATTCCTTTCTCTAGCTCATGAGTCAACATGTTTGTGAGTAGTCTTAATGTATCATTTTCTATACTGGTTTTCGAATGATTCTTAAAAAATTCTAAGTTTCCTAGTCCACCACGCTTCTGTGCCAATTCTGATGTTTGAGTATATCTTAGTGTTGGCATACTATAGGTATGTTTACTTATTGTAATGTAATTTTTTGCAATTGTGATAGCACCCTGTAATGCTAGAATAAAATTAAGTCCTAGAATAAAATCTTTAGATTTAACATACTCGGGACTAATATTTACTTGAGGAATATTGTATTTCATACTATAATTTCCTGAGAAATCTATAAATTGTATTCCTATTGGGTCTATATAATGTGTAATTGTCATTAATCTATCTTCTATAGTCCTGTGACTAATTTATATGATAATTCTTTTTTGTGTTGTAAAGGTACCATACTATGTGAAATTACACTTTTAGTTGCTCCAGTGTCTAAAAGGGCTGTAAGATCTAGATATTCATTATTATCTAGCCATAATCTACATTGTAAATTAATCATATTTGTTATATTCCTAGTTTGTATTAAAGTGAGTTCAGTAGACATATTGGTTAAATCTATATCTTCTAGGGATTCTTTTTGCTTATTTTTATATATCCTATCTTCTATATGTAAAACTTTTTCTTCTAAATTTTTAATTTTTAAACTATGTAATTCATTTGTTACTACTATTTTTTCAATTTTTTCTGTGATTAATTCCATACTTTGTTCTTTTAATGGTTTTTTTATCTATAGACATATTTTGTTTGTATAATGATTTTAGACATAAATAACATATTTCTTTAAAGCATATATTACACTGTGATCTTTTTTCAATACTTGGAAAATATCCGCAATTAAAGCATTTAATGTAATTATTTCCTCTTTTACTAATCCATTCATGTTTACAATCTTCTTCTATCTTCATATAAGTATAAGTAATTTTAGTAAGTTGATTATTATTATCATCACTACTGTAAATACTACAAATTGATTCATCATCCGAATCATTTATATCTAAAGGTTCTATTTTATATTCTCCTAGCTGTTCTACCAAGTTACTTCTTTCTGCGTTTTTATGCTTGTTAGGACATCTATTTGCTAAATGTTTTTCATCCCCACATATAAAACATCTACATTTTCTAGTCTGAGGTTTTTTAACATATCTGTTACCTTTATATGGTTTAAGTTCTTTCCTATATGTTGTACTTTTTCTTAGTTTCTTTTTTGGTGTACTATATTGACCATATGCTTGTGGAGTATAAATAGTTGTTTTACAAAACGCGTAAGCATTCTTTTTTAACTGTTCTTGTAGAGTTACTTCTTTACATTTATCTTCTAATATAGTAAATGTATAAGTAATTCTAGGTCCAATTCCTAAATTTTTACTTTCACTAAATTGTTGTTTCCATGATTCATGAATATTTTTTCCTAAATCTCCTGATAATTTAACAAAATATTTATCACATAAATCATCATTCATAGCTTGTCCTGTTTGAGATAATAATCTAGTAAAGTCTGTAAATTCATTTATATATCTCATATCTGCTATACTTAGTTGTTCTAAATTTCTAATAGTTGTATCTTGTATAAGAGTAGTGTTTTTTGCTGGGTCTACTCCTAGTATTAGTGTTCTGATTTGGCTGGTGAAGTTATATGGGTTATCACCTATAGCTTTAAGTCTGTTTATTTCATCTAGATCTTGGGCTTTCTTACTTTGCCATATACCTAAGGCTATTGGGCCTAATGTTATCTCTAAATAAGAAAACATATCCATACTGTCTCGTTTATTTGTTTCCCATAATCTTACCACTGTTTGTTCCCATACTAATATCTCATCTCCCCAAAGTTGTGGTTTTTGTTTTTCTAATAATAGCATATTTCCGCTATAAAGATTTCCTAATGGTAATCTAGGTCCTTGACTAACATATTTTGATTCTCCTGTATAATGTTGTGATGGAGGAGTCCATTTTTCTCTTCCTATGATTTAATCTGTACTTGTTCACGGTTACATCCATTCCATTTTAGCTCTTTTTCTTATGTTTGCCATATCTTGGTCCATAAAAGCTTTTTCTTGTTTATAGAAATCAGAAATCATTGTTTTATCTTGTTGTATATCTTCTACTAGGGGCAAATTATAAAATTCTTGTAATTTACTATAACTTTCTTCATAAGTCCATCCTAATTCTGTAATACAATCTATTATCATATCATCTACTTCCTCTTGAATGTTTAACTCAGTAAATTTTTTATTGATAATATCATCAAATGTTTTAGTAGTTTCTTCAATTTTAAACCCTGTTGAAGGTTCTTCTTCTAAATAATCAATTATACTAAAATCATTTTCTTCTTGTTCAAATTCATCAAATCCAATTATTATTTCTTTTTTATCGTTCTCTTCAGTATCTGTATCATATATAGGATCTGTATCATATTCTATATTCATAAAATTATACTCTGTCTCAGTTTCATTTTCTTCATTCTGCTGATTTTCTTTTTTAAAATCTACAAATCTTAAACTTTGTGTTCCTTTAGCATCTTCATAAATATAACTCTTTTTTGGTTCTAGTATTATACTATCTGGTTCATGTAAATCTCCTAATGACCATTCAAGTCCTGCTAATTCTTCTGGATCTATTTTTATTGGATCTATCATCTTTATTGATTTTGAGGCAATTGTATTAACAATTCCATCAATATTAACTTTATATTTCATTCCTGACCTGTTACTAGCTTTTCCTAGTGTTCCTATACTTATTACAATATTATTTCCTTCATAATTTTCAAATCCTTTTGCTTGTAATGAAATTTTTATATTTTTTAAATCTTTTATGTCTTTTAAGATCCCTGGTGTACAATAAAATAAAGCAGTGTTTTGGCTTAAATCTATTTTCATTCCTGAGATAATGGCTTTTTTCATCTCTGTTTTCCATGACTTATCTAATAATAATGCTAATAATTTAGTACCTAAGTTTTTTCTTGCTAAAACTTTTATACCAATTATAACTAATCCTATATGGGCAAATTGTTTTCCAAACTGTTTTATTTTCTGTATGGTTTCTGGAGAAAATAAATCTATAGTTACTGTTTTGTCAATAACCCTAAGACTTTCTTCTCTACTACTTCGTATTAAGACTGTATTAATATTTCTAAATCCTGTTTGATATAAAACTCTTGTATTTAAAATATCTAGTTGGTGTTGATTATATAAGTCTATATTTCTATCTAAAAGACTGGAACAGGCTTGATAAGTGGCAATTGTGTTGTAAGTCCACATTAAAAATCAAGAACCCTTCTAGGTGAAGATAAGGGATTAATGATGCTCAAAATATTGTTAAGATTCCAGTCTTTTAGATAGAAATATAGACTTA
Source organism: Plantago major (assembly GCA_026545765.1). Taxonomy (NCBI): domain Eukaryota; kingdom Viridiplantae; phylum Streptophyta; class Magnoliopsida; order Lamiales; family Plantaginaceae; genus Plantago; species Plantago major. Next base: position 58,284 of record JAIFAC010000194.1, on the reverse strand, counting down.
TATAATCAACACCAACTAGATATTTTAAATCCAAGAGTTTTATATCAAACAGGATTTAGAAATATTAATACAGTCTTAATACGAAGTAGTAGAGAAGAAATTCTTAGGGTTATTGACAAAACAGTAACTATAGATTTATTTTCTCCAGAAACCATACAGAAAATAAAACAGTTTGGAAAACAATTTGCCCATATAGGATTAGTTATAATTGGTATAAAAGTTTTAGCAAGAAAAAACTTAGGTACTAAATTATTAGCATTATTATTAGATAAGTCATGGAAAACAGAGATGAAAAAAGCCATTTTCTCAGGAATGGAAATAGATTTAAGCCAAAACACTGCTTTATTTTATTGTACACCAGGGATCTTAAAAGATATAAAAGATTTAAAAAATATAAAAATTTCATTACAAGCAAAAGGATTTGAAAATTATGAAGGAAATAATATTGTAATAAGTATAGGAACACTAGGAAAAGCTAGTAACAGGTCAGGAATGAAATATAAAGTTAATATTGATGGAATTGTTAATACAATTGCCTCAAAATCAATAAAGATGATAGATCCAATAAAAATAGATCCAGAAGAATTAGCAGGACTTGAATGATCATTAGGAGATTTACAGGAACCAGATAGTACAATACTAGAACAAAAAAAGAGTTATATTTATGAAGATGCTAAAGGAACACAAAGTTTAAGATTTGTAGATTTTAAAAAAGAAAATCAGCAAAATGAAGAAAATGAAACTAAGACAGAGTATAATTTTATGAATATAGAATATGATACAGATCCTATATATGATACAGATACTGAAGAGAACGATAAAAAAGAAATAATAATTGGATTTGATGAATTTGAACAAGAAGAAAATGATTTTAGTATAATTGATTATTTAGAAGAAGAACCTTCAACAGGGTTTAAAATTGAAGAAACTACTAAAACATTTGATGATATTATCAATAAAAAAATTTACTGAGTTAAAACATTCAAGAGGAAGTAGATGATATGATAATAGACTGTATTACAGAATTAGGATGGACTTATGAAGAAAGTTATAGTAAATTACAAGAATTTTATAATTTACCCCTAGTAGAAGATATACAACAAGGTAAAACAATGATTTCTGATTTCTATAAACAAGAAAAAGCTTTTATGGACCAAGATATGGCAAACATAAGAAAAAGAGCTAAAATGGAATGGACAGAACCAGGAACAAGTACAGAGGAAACCATAGGAAGAGAAAAATGGACTCCTCCATCACAACATTATACAAGAGAATCAAAATATGTTAGTCAAGGACCTAGATTACAATTAGGAAATCTTTATAGCGGAAATATGCTATTATTAGAAAAATAAAAACCACAACTTTGGGGAGATGAGATATTAGTATGGGAACAAACAGTGGTAAGAGTATGGGAAACAAATAAACGAGACAGTATGAATATGTTTTCTTATTTAGAGATAACATTAGGCCCAATAGCCTTAGGTATATGGCAAAGTAAGAAAGCCCAAAATCCAGATGAAATAAACAGACTTAAAGCTATAGGTGATAACCCATATAACTTCACCAGCCAAATCAGAACACTAATACTAGGAGTAGACCCAGCAAAAAACACTACTCTTATACAAGATACAACTATTAGAAATTTAGAACAACTAAGTATAGCAGATATGAGATATATAAATGAATTTATATTAGACTTTACTAGATTATTATCTCAAACAGGACAAGCTATGAATGATGATTTATGTGATAAATATTTTGTTAAATTACCAGGAGATTTAGGAAAAAATATTCATGAATCATGGAAACAACAATTTAGTGAAAGAAAAAATTTAGGAATTGGACCTAGAATTACTTATACATTTACTATATTAGAAGATAAATGTAAAGAAGTAACTCTACAAGAACAGTTAAAAAAGAATGCTTACGCGTTTTGTAAAACAACTATTTATACTCCACAAGCATATGGTCAATATAGTACACCAAAAAAGAAACTAAGAAAAAGTACAACATATAGGAAAGAACTTAAACCATATAAAGGTAACAGATATGTTAAAAAACCTCAGACTAGAAAATGTAGATGTTTTATATGTGGGGATGAAAAACATTTAGCAAATAGATGTCCTAACAAGAATAAAAACGCAGAAAGAAGTAACTTGGTAGAACAGCTAGGAGAATATAAAATAGAACCTTTAGATATAAATGATTCGGATGATGAATCAATTTATAGTATTTACAGTAGTGATGATAATAATAATCAACTTACTAAAATTACTTATACTTATAGAACAGAGAAGAAGATTGTAAACATGAATGGATTAGTAAAAGAGGAAATAATTACATTAAATGCTTTAATTGCGGATATTTTCCAAGTATTGAAAAAAGATCACAGTGTAATATATGCTTTAAAGAAATATGTTATTTATGTCTAAAATCATTATACAAACAAAATATGTCTATAGATAAAAAACCATTAAAAGAACAAAGTATGGAATTAATCACAGAAAAAATTGAAAAAATAGTAGTAACAAATGAATTACATAGTTTAAAAATTAAAAATTTAGAAGAAAAAGTTTTACATATAGAAGATAGGATAAAAATAAGCAAAAAGAATCCCTAGAAGATATAGATTTAACCAATATGTCTACTGAACTCACTTTAATACAAACTAGGAATATAACAAATATGATTAATTTACAATGTAGATTATGGCTAGATAATAATGAATATCTAGATCTTACAGCCCTTTTAGACACTGGAGCAACTAAAAGTGTAATTTCACATAGTATGGTACCTTTACAACACAAAAAAGAATTATCATATAAATTAGTCACAAGGACTATAGAAGATAGATTAATGACAATTACACATTATATAGACCCAATAGGAATACAATTTATAGATTTCTCAGGAAATTATAGTATGAAATACAATATTCCTCAAGTAAATATTAGTCCCGAGTATGTTAAATCTAAAGATTTTATTCTAGGACTTAATTTTATTCTAGCATTACAGGGTGCTATCACAATTGCAAAAAATTACATTACAATAAGTAAACATACCTATAGTATACCAACACTAAGATATACTCAAACATCAGAATTGGCACAGAAGCGTGGTGGACTAGGAAACTTAGAATTTTTTAAGAATCATTCGAAAACCAGTATAGAAAATGATACATTAAGACTACTCACAAACATGTTGACTCATGAGCTAGAGAAAGGAATAGATGTTACTAAAAGTAGTAATCATCCTATAATATTACATTTAGAAAAAAATAGGACTAATAGGAGAAGACATTATGAAATCAAGGGTTGCATATGAATGTAAATTTAAAATTAAAAACCCTGATATCACTATTAGAATAGCAAACATTGAATATAGTCCTTTAGATAAGGAAGAATTTAAACATCAGATTCCTGAAATGATAAAACAGAATTTAATAAGAAAATCGGAAAGTCCACATAGGTCAGCAGCATTTATTGTAAGAAATCATAGTGAAATAAAAAGAGGAAAGGCTAGTATAGTTTATAATTATAAAAGATTAAATGATAATACAGAAGATGATGGGTATAATATACCTAATAAAGATACTCTAATAAATTTAATTCAAAAGAAAAAGATTTTCTCAAAATTCGATTTAAAATCAGGTTATAATCAACTTAAGTTATCAGAAGACTTTAAACCTCGGACATTTTCACATGCTCAGAAGGACAATTTGAATGGAACGTTTTAAGTTTTGGACTAAAAAACGCTCCTTCAATTTTTCAAAGATTTATGGATAACATATTTTTAAAATATGATTTTTGCATGGTTTACATTGATGACATCCTAGTGGCTAGTGAATTAATTTATGAACATGAAAATCATTTGAAACAGGTATTTAGTGAAATAAAAAAACATAATATAGTAGTTTCAAAAAGAAAGATGGAACTTTTTAAAAGAAAATTTTCATTTCTAGGATTAGAAATCGGAAATGGAAAAATAGAATTACAACCCCACATTTCAATAAAAATTATTGATTTCCCTGAAAGATTTGAAAATCTAAAACAGATACAAGCATTTCTAGGATTAGTAAATTATGCTAGAAAATTTATTCCTAATTTATCAAAATTAGTAGGACCATTATATAGTAAAACAACAAAAAATGGTCAACGAAGATTTAATAAGGAAGATATTAAATTAGTTAAAGAAATAAAAGAAGTAGTTAAAAAAATTAAACCCCTATAATTACCATTAGTAACAGACTACATAATCATAGAAACAGATGGTTGCAAAGAAGGATGGGGAGCTGTTCTTCTTTGCAAAACAAATAAATATTTACCAAAAAATAGTGAAAAGGTTTGTGCTTATACTAGTGGAAATTTTAATAAAACAGGATTAATCTGGACTAGTTTAGACTATGAGATACATGCATTAATTAATGCATTAGAAAAATTTAAGATTTTCTTAAACAAAGAATTTACTGTTAGAACAGATTGTGAAGCCATAGTTAAATTCATTAAAAATGATCAAAGTAAAAAAGTAAATAGGACTAGATGGATTAATTTACAAAACATAATACAAGGAATGTGGATATGTTATAAATTTTGAACATATTAAAGTAAACAATAATACTATTGCTGATATCTTATCAAGAAATTTGAACAGGTTATTCCATGGATAAAAATCAGAAAATGAGAAGGCTCATACATCCTCAACACACAGATAGAGACACAACAATGGACATTTCTGATGAGGAAAAAAGCAAGACAGAACAAGAAAGCCACAGCAAAAAACCCTGGCCAACAACAGTGTTCTGGCCAATGACAGCTTCAAATCAAAACCTTTCACAAACAGGGTCAAGTTCTTTTACACATTTTCCTAACAGAAATACTAGCCCACAGGCCCAACAGAGAACTATTACTTTTGGCCCAAACACATTACCAGTTTGCACAGATGAAACCAAAAAATTTAGGCCCATGTCTGGGATAAATTTAACAGTCAAACAACAGTGTCTTCTTGACAATCTCTGGCACATACACACTTTCCCTTCAGAGTCCACAAAGAAAGTCCAGATTTTAAACTCTCTGGGATATTTCTTTATGGAAACAGCCCAAAAAACCCCAGAAAAAACTAATATTAAGAGATTTTCTCATTATATTATTTTTCGGGGCACAAAAGTTGGAATTTTCAACAAATGGGAAACAGTTGTAAATCACATACAGTGCACAGATCCTCTTTACAAAGGATTTTACAGTTTTTCAGAAGCCATGGCTATGGCTAGACAATATTTCGGACTCAGAGACTTCTTCATAGAACCTGAAGAAGTAAAAACATTCTCAGAAATCACACGGAAAATCCCTGAACAGATTTTCAAACAACAGGTGGAGGAGATCGTTAGGCTTGAAAGGCGTATTCTCCAAAAAGAAAAAGAAAACCCAACATTACTGACAGCAAAATTACAGGTTGAAAATCAAAAATTAAAACAACAGATTGTTACTCTTGAGGAAAGAGTAAAAAATACAGAGCCAATTTACAGAGATTTCAACAGCTTTAAAGCACGTATTATAGACATTCCATGGAGACAGACTTTAAAGCCCGTTTTAGACAGAATCGAAGGCCTTGATGACATTATATCTGAAAAAATTTGTACAGAATTTCCTTTAGTCTTGTACAAATTACAGCAAAATTAGAGATAGTATTCCGGGAGTTAAAATATACCGGAATAAAAGTGATAGAAAGAATAAACAGAGACGGAAAAGATACAGGCATATTGTTATTACAGATAGATTTGGGAGAAACAGACATGCCACAGGAATTGATTACTCAATTTTACCATTATGGTATGATTGATTACATCAAATTTAGTCTCACTGACATTACAAAAAAAATTATTAACACTTTTGGTGAGAAGTTCACATTAGTAGCAGGAAATATTGCTTCTCATTCACAGACAGTAGGATGTAAGATTTTTGCATCCTTCCCGTATGCATACCATACATACTGCATCAACTAGAAAAGAATCTTCATCCGCAACAGACCTAATGATCAGGCATTGCTAGAAACAGCGGTGAAGATAGAAGATCACATTAATTTTTCAAGTCTTTATTGGCTCCATGAACCAAATCCTGATACAGTTTTAGGAGTTATAAAGGCACAACAGAAAACTCCAGCTCTTCCCATACATTTTTCGTGGTTTGAGTACAAGCTAATGGCCGAAGGACATTATACTCAAATATGGACAGCAACAAATTGGGACATGCTCCTGCCATTTGTGGGAGAAGGTAACACACTAGAACAACAAAGACATAAATAAACGAAGAGACACCATGGCCATTCTCGGAGATGAAAACATGCAAGACAACCCGATCGATATGGACACCAACACTATTCCCACAATCGACAAGAATTCTGTGGACTTCTAGAAGTAAAAACAGATGAACGGTTCTAATAAAAGAGAAAAACGTAAGCAATGACGTCAACAGAGACTTCTGGAAACAAAGACAGATGGACGATTCCAACAAAAAGAAAAACGCAAGCAAGGACGTCAAGAAATATTCTTTTCTTTACACGTAGATAGATTCTTTCTGTTTTCTTACTTTATTGCATAGACAAGCAGCCAGTCATAAAAACCGGTTTAGAAGGTTACCATTTGTAAGGCTATAAAAGCCAGCCATTCCTTCAGTTGTAAATACGAACCAATTACCCAGCAATCAATATACTTACTTTCAAAAACCAATTCATGGCAGCTTAAACCTTTAACCTATTCCCTTAGTATCATTACTTAAATCCTTCAAATACCTTCCGAACTTCATACTAAAGTCTTATAAAAAAAAAAAAAAAAAGTATAAATCTCACGCTGTTCATACTGCATCCAAAGCTACTGCATCCGCTGTTACAAACTCACGCTGTTCATAAACCGCCCATATCTTGTAAGTATTTTCTTATCTTATTAAAATTACAATTTTCCTTAAAATATGTTGTGTAAAAATTATGTACGTTTTTGGTTAACGGAGACCGCTAAAATCCGCCTACACCCCCCTTAATGGTATCAAAGCATGGTTGATCTTAAATCTAAAAGACTGGAACAGGCTTGATAAGTGGCAATTATATATATATATATATATATATATATATATATATATATATATATATATATATATATATATATATATATATATTAGCTTCTTGTAGTTTCGCAAACTATACATATTTCGCAAACTATACATATACTTTTGGGGAGAACACTCACCTCAGATGGCCTCGAAAACTTAGCAAATCCGCAAATCCTGATAAAAGGTAACACTACTTAACACTTACGCAAAAATAACTTAACGATACCCTTTAACCCCCACAAACGAGCATAAACGATCAGAATCAACTAGGCATATAATTACATAACAAATTAGCAATTTTTATCAATGACAATTATATAAGTTTACGGTGTCACGCAAAATGAAGCATAAAGTATAAACTAAAGCATAAAAACTTCCTCTTTAACAAAACTAACAATCCCAACCCACACAGTAGCATCATGTTAGCATGGACAACAAACTAGCACAGGTACCAAATTCAACTAATCAACACATGTATGCTATAATACTAGATAACAAGGTGACAATCCTCAGACACCAAACACACATATAAATATACTAATCCCAGCTAAAGTCTAATGAGACCATTTAGAAGTAAATAATCAGAACAAGAGGACTACATCTAACTAGCAGGGAAACAAATCAAGTACAGTACATGTAATATTAGTATATTATTGGCTGTCAAAACAAATAAGTGAAAGAGATAACAGAGATTTCCAACATCAACTCCTCAAATTACGATCTAAATACCCATATATCCACATACGTGCAGTTAACGGACATACACAGATTCATAACAACCCACGGAGTAGCAAAAACAAAGCATAGGTATGAAGAGCAGGTGGAAACGACAAGGACAGACCAAATACAGGAACTACATAGCTCCAATAACAATCACACAGCAATCGATCATAATAAATCATATACATATACATATTATTGCATCTCAAATATTGTGAAACTCATGAAATCAAGTTTTGAAAACTGTATCAAATCTAAGTGTAACTAATCGAATGAAGCCAAATGCAGCCTTGGCCTCTATTTTAATTAAAATTTTGAGAGAGTTATATACCATTGACCCAAAACAGTATGGACTCAAAGATCCACAATCATATGGGCTGGGCTAACTGACACGAAGTGAACTTGGGTCAAAATCATTTGACGCACTCTGATACTGCATAAGCGTTCGGAGCTCGAGTTACTTTGCACACAAGAGACGAATTAACGTTTGCCCACTCATTCATTCTCTTTCTTCTCAACTTCACCTAAAATTAGTTGCAGAAACTAGAAATGAATTGTATGGAATTGGTTTAACGTGGAGAAATTCTGGTCAGTAACAAGCACATTCTGCCCAAATCGAATTCGCAAAAGCAGCCTGAAGATAATATAATTTGTTGATCAATTCCATGGCGTTGAGATCGATTTATCGCGGTTTGACGAAGAATTGTAATTACCTTCGACCACTCTACAATTCCACCTCCCACTTACATTCTCACTCCACCAGCTTCGGTAAATCCTTTTTTACTTCTCTTTATGCTTATTATCTCTTGTTGTAATTTTGATATGAATGAGCTCAATTCAATTTTTTGTTTCTTCTGATTGAAGGATTTAAGGAAGTTAGGGAGGAGGAAAAGAGTCAATTAGTTGGTAATGTTTTCACGAGTGTTGCCTCGAGTTATGATGTCATGAATGATTTGATGAGTGCTGGCCTGCATAGGCTATGGAAAGAGAGGTTCAGTTTCTCAATTTGAGCTTATTTCTTTTATACTTTTATGCTTGCTTATCTGTAGTTTGATTCTGTTCTTTCTGAAATGTTTGTAGATTGGTTTCCAAATTGAATCCGTTTCCGGGAATGAAGCATCTTGATGTGGCTGGTGGAACAGGTGACTTACTGGTTGATGACTCTATTGTCATTTTAATTGATTATCATACGGTTACAGTTGATGAATATGATTTTTTTTTCTATGTTAATTACGTTTTCCCAAAATCCAATTCAGTTTTCAGTTGCCGGCTAACTATTTATGTCACACTGTCTGATGTGAGTCCTCGAGTAAGTGCTTTCTTCATGCAGTGCAGTCTCACTTGACTGCATGGAAACACAATGGCTGTGTGTTGTTATCGAGTGTGAAGCTAATATGATCTTAACTAGTGCACTGTCATACTTCCTTAGCTACAAAATTATCATGCATTGTAATGAGTGTAAATTGACTTTCCTTTCCAGTACTTGTACTTAATTGAAGAGAGGACTGTTGTATGTGTTTCTATCACCAATTTAATCGTTCGGATGTTTTTCATGTTACTGTAAGCAGTTTATCTCTAATTTTACAGGAGATGTTGCTTTCAGGATCCTGGAAAGTATAAACAGTGTCGGGAGTAGGGCCATCAGAGAGATAAGTGATGATAATTTGCTAAGAGAAACTCAAATTTATGTATGTGATATCAACCCAAACATGTTAAATGTTGGGAAGAAGAGAGCCCAAGAGAGAGGTTTGTACATACTTTGTGTTGTATGCTCCTCTCATAGAGAATGTGTTGGTTAAAAGAGGGTATGTATGCATTCAGGTCTTGGAAAGGATAGCTCTCTCATTTGGGTTGAAGGAGATGCAGAAGCCTTAAAGTTTGAAGATGAATCCATGGACGGCTATACAATTGCATTTGGCATAAGAAATGTTACACACATTGAAAAAGCTCTTGCCGAAGCACACAGGTTACTGATTATGCATTTCATGTCCTTGTTTAATATCGCTGCCTGGTAGCCTCAAAGCCCTTTCAGCCCATGGTGGTTGTTTTGTAATTTGTATTTATTCTAGGGATATACTCATATCTCACAATTTACTGCACATCTTGCTCTTAAACTAGTGGGGAAATAAGCACAGAGTCTTTACTTGGTAACATAGAGGAGCTGACCTGTCTATAAGTCGTCTATATACATGACTTGATGATAAATCTGTAATCTGGCAAGCATGAAAATATGCCTACTGCTACCAGACCTGGGGTCATTCAGTTGCATGTGAACATATGGTGATAGGGATAGACTACAGGCCTCTCAGTTCCTTCTTTTTGAAGAGTCAATATGACCTACTTGATTAAGAGGAATATCACATACTTCCTACGCACCATTTCATATTTCAAATAATTCCATTTCAGGTGCTCATTAGAATTTCAAATTACAATGTCCAGAAATAGTGTAGTTTTTCCACTTTATAATTTTTTTTATCTAAACAACACCCCACCAACGATTATTTAATCAATACCGCACTTGTCTCCCCCTTCCCTAAATTCCAGTGTGAGTCCAAAAAACTGCATCTCAAATTGGACAATGCGATTAAGAGGAGAGGAGTATTTATTCATATATGTTTCACTGTTAATTTATCTTCTTAAGTGGGTTTTTTTCCTCTGTGAACTCAAACTGCATGAATTTATGGATGTCTTGTTGTATTTGACAGGGTACTTAAGCCGGGAGGACGGTTTCTCTGCCTTGAACTGAGTCATGTCGAAGTTCCAATATTTAAGGAGTTGTGAGTACTATTACCAAATCATGTTAATAAGTATAGGCCCATGAAGCATACATAATACACTATGGAACATGCTTTAGTAACTCTCAGTGGCTATCAATTTTAAAAAGGTTTGCAGCTGCAAATATGTACTTTTCTTTCAGAATGACGTAAACTTGACATCAAATATTACCCAGACTGAAGTCCTAAACCCTGTCGGAAAATGTATTTCTTGATTCTACTGTAGTTTCTTGGGTTAAAAACTTGGGAAGACCCTGGCATTGACTACTCTTTTGGTGAAGCAATGTAGTCTATCCAGGCAAATAAAGTTTTGTTGATTTTATTGTAGTTTCTGTTGTTTTTCACGTGAGCTGATTCTCGGTAACATGTGCAGATTTAGGATATTACTTTCGAGTTTCGACTATGTAGTTACTTCAGCATTGACCAGTTTATGTGAAGAGAGAGTAGAGTAAACTACGTACAATATGTTGATATATTTTTCAACTCAAATGTCTCACCAAACATTTGTAATTCCTCTCTTTTAAGATCATATTTTTCATGCCTAGTAGTTAGTGAACTCTGGTTCTCAAAATTCCTTTTTTTCTTTCCCAGGTATGATTATTACTCGTTTTCAGTCATTCCCGCGGTAGGAGAGCTTGTAGCTGGTGATCGTGCATCTTATCAGTATCTGGTTGAGAGTATTCGCCGTTTCCCACCACAGGTATACACATGGCTTGACTTTGAGCCTCTGTAGATTTGTTTGGTAGTTAGGAGCAACATTACCGGGTACTGTTTAGTTGTATGTTAATCCTTATCGTGCATTCTGTATAACTGCAGGAGAAATTTGCCTCGATGATAGCAAATGCTGGATTTCAGAAGGTTGAGTATGAAAACCTTGTCGGCAGTGTTGTTGCCATCCATTCTGGGCTAAAGTTTTAGGACTACCATGTTTTCTATCTCAGGTCACACTATTTGTTGTTTCTTTTGACGACTCTAGTTGATCATCAATTAGGTACAAATTTAGTAAACATGAAATTTTACAGAAACCAGGAGGCGGAGTAATAAAGTTTCGATACAGAGACATGCTTGGGGTCATTCATTAATCTGCAGCATGTGCTTAGAGAATGATTTAGTTGACTTGTCATTCCTATTCGTCGTTACTTAACGACGAATAGAATTATCCGTCGCCATTTAGCGACGGATAAATATCCGTCGTAGAATTTCTGTTTTTCTTATTTTTTTCTTTAAAGTCAAACGACGGATAACTATCCGTCGTTAAGTAACGAGGGATAATTCTATCTGTCGTTACTTAACGACGGATAGAATTATCCGTCGCCAAATAACACCGATCCGTCGCCAAGGGGCGACGGATAACTTTTCGTCGCCCCTTACCGTCGCCAAAACACAGAATTCTTGTAGTGGGTAGTTGACACCTGATATGCTAGTTGGTACCTGATGTTTTTATAAAAGTGTTTGGTAAATCAATGAACTGATAAGCTAACTGATTTGCCGAATATGGTATGTAAAAGCGAACCAGCTAGCTTATTTTTTGTAAGCTTTCTAGAAAAGTTTATCAAATCAACTAGTTTATCCGTTACCATCTAAGCGTTTACATGTTTATTAAAAAATAATTTCAATGAGATAAAACTTTCTAAACATAGTATTAATTAAGGCGGACTATGTTCTCTACTTTACAAAGGTTTTTTTTGTCAATACTCAGTCCATCAGCGTGATTTTGTTTTTCTTTATTATGTGCTAAGATTTGGTTAAAATGGTACACTTTTTGATTAAAAAATAGCGGTAGGGGTATTATTGTACATTACCATAAGAAAGCGATTAATTTACACACCAGTTTCAACCTCAGAAATTATGTCTTAACTAAATCATACTTTACTAACGTTGAACAAAAGAGAACATCTGGTATGTAAAAGCGAGTCGTATTGATTCATAAAACACCAATTGTGAAACCCACGACTCCACCGATGATAAGACATTTGTATCATAGATTGGCATAATAGTATCTGATTGTGCCCTGTGCAAGTCATTGTCTTTGATAATCCATGGTAACTTACACCACGAAGAAATCATGTGCATATTGTGAATGGCTGCAGAAGCAGCAAGTACTTTCAAGTTTCAACATGTTCACTTGAGCAGGGTAATAACACATGCAATCAGCATCTTCTAATCTTAAGCTCGGCTAAACTGCCTTTACTGTATGACTAAATCACGCAAGACAGTACAACATGCTTCTCGTGCTCTTCCATAACTAAATTTAGCAACTTGTGCTCCACATTGCAACCATGAACGTAATAAACCTCTTTAGACCAACTCTCACAGACCAAGGATGCATGGTTAAACTGTAGAAAGGAACCAGAGCAGAGAAAAAGGCAGTTGATGATGTGAGTTTCATTGATCAGCAGGACGTCGATATGGCACATATCGATGGTCTTTTGCAGCATTCTTCTTTCTCTTTTTCTCCATAAAAGACTCAAGTTTGCCAGATTCCTGATGCAATCATTAGTTAAATAAAGGATCATTAGACATAGTTGGTTCTGGACAAACAAAATTAAGAAACCATCAAGCCATACCTTGAGTTCCTTGAATTTCTCAATAAGCTTTTGTTTCTTCACATCAGCTGCAAGGAAATACATCACACTCAGCATCAAGGGCCGCTTAATATTGTGTCATTATCTACTGACCTCCTCGGTCTCCAGTATTTATTTTGTTAGGATGCACTTAGGTAACATGTTGAAGAGAAAGAACAGATACAAACACCTTATAGCAAATGGCAAGACACCAGAAAGGCACTTGTGCACTTCATAATTCACATTCACAGCTAGGTAGTTAATCAGATTTATGAAACAGTTCACATATCAAGCAGGGGAAAAAAGGGAAGCACATTTCATGATGTATGAAGTTCCATTTTCGGGTATTATTGCTTTGATTTAGTTTTCCTGCATCTGTCTTCTGAACAGCTTAACATTAGGTTGTTTACTCGCCTAATCATTGCATAAACACGAGATAGATGACAAGAGGGAAGTGATGGCACATAAATCCTAGCATGCAAGATAAATAAAACCACTCGAGTTTTTATCTCCAGTTTCATAGATAAAAAGGTTGGTTTAGATGCCGGACAGCCCGAGGAGAGGTACGGGGGAGAGAGATTTTTTTCATATATGGTATATATATAAATATATTTATATAGGGGGGGGGGGGTGTGGTAATAGACACGGAGAGAGATCAATTTTACAATTTTTAATATATTAAGTCTTTTTCCCTTGCTTTGCAGCTTCCCTTTGTTTCTTCATGTGCTCGGCCAGAATATCCTTCTCTGTACGTTTCGTTACAGCTTTCTTCAATTCTTTATCCTATAGTGTAACATTGAATATCAGTGACATATTGAATTGCGAAATAAAAGCTTGGAACCAAATTATATGCTGCCATATATATACTTTCTCTACTATACTTGAGAAGAACTTACAATCTGAGCCATGTGATCCTTAATTTCATCTTTAACTTCAGGGTTGTTTGCTTTCTTCATCTGTTTCTTCAGTTCCTATGAATCCCAAAACCAGAATTGAAGCCAAACATTAGTGTCTTACTGTCTTACATAAAAGCTCATGGCTAATAACACATTTGAATGCTGACCATTACCTCTTTTTCTGCAGGCAGTGCACTCTCATAAATGAAGTTATATCTCTTCCTAAACCTACAGGTCCAAATAATTAAATAAAAAATTCAACCACAATAAATAGTACATTAACAAGACGTAGATGTCGTCCTCCAATTTCAAGGAAACTATAGGCCATCATTATTAATCATGCCACATGAAGGCAGGATGAAGCTAAAGCCACAGTAGACTTCAACATCATTATAATTTGTAAAGAACATCACATGCTTCATGCTTGCGGAACTAGACTGACATGTGCACTGTAGTTAGTAAGCAGTCACATAAGTTACCTAATCAGTTGTTGCATGAGAAACGGATGAATACACAATTATCTTTAAATTTGCATATATGCAAGAGTGTTTTGGATGTTTCCTTTTCCATACTGCATGTTATAAGATTGACGCCATACTGGCAGCAATCATACTCATACTAGAGAGTTAATAGCCATGTATGGAGCATTCACATATTCTTTCAAGTAGAAGTTATACATACAGACGGGAAACTATACAAGTTAGATATGTCTAGGAGAAGTAACTAATTGGAGTTGTATAATGGATCTGATAGAAAGATCAACTAATTTACTAAGATGATAGATGTGATTCATACTGTTGTCTATTTAATGATTATGAAATCTCAAAGAATACAAGAAGTGGCATTCGCATTTCACAATCCATATTCCTCCACCAATAAGCCATAGCTATTGCGGTCTCATGGATACATCCTAGTCCTAGACATGTCTTCAAAGATAGGTGGTCTTCTTTTTTACTTTTTTACTAGTAAAGTGTCAACCAGATGAACTATTTCTTTTGTGATGTAATTATATATAAAAGACACTTCAAATCCAACTACATGCTAAATGCAGGACTAAATATACTCATCCGTGCAATAAGAATGAAGGAAACACCGAAACAGGATGAATGTCACAACAAGTTAATGTTTGAATCACTGATGTTTCTTTTGTTTTATGGAATCTGCTGTTCCTAGTCAAATACCAAGAGTAAGACTACTACTACTGCTGCTGCTATACCGTCTATGAATAGTGCAAATCAACTAATACCAGGTAAAGATATGTGAAGCATGAAGTGTTGAACCCCACATGTTGGAAACAAATCAAGCAAGATACAGGAACATCGTCACATGAACTGATGAAAGCTTACCTATCTACATCAAGATCGCCGCACAACGATTCGAAACAAGGGTCACGCACCACCTGAACACAAAAAACTTCAGAATTTTAGTTATACTTATACATGCTCTTTTGGCAAGCCCCGGGTAACACTTTCATATCATGATCTGGATAGTATATTAGTTGTGGGAGATACTTGCTAGCAAGGAGTCCTGGTCATACAGGCTTACCAACACACAACTTTTGGATTCAGACCAATAGATACACACAACATTGATGATACTCAGAGCACTTCATGTGCACAGAAAGACTGTAACTATAGCACAGCCATGCTAATACAAACACCTAGCAGAATTTTAACCAGTTACATCACAAAAGGAATCGGTATAAAACCCACCTTCTTAGGAACCTGGAGGACTTACTTAAATCTGCTAACAGGTTTCTTAGTACTCATCTCCATCGGCCTAAAGTTAACACATAACACTCATGTATCAGCAAATCATAAATGTAAAAAACATATCAGACATAGTCATAAAGGAAACCTATTCTTATTAAGTCGACCGGCTTTCTTTTCGAAATTCCTTTTCCTGTTAACCATATCAGAGCCATCCGACCGTGCTCTCAGCAGCTCCTCAAACAGCAAGTGCCTTCTCCAACTCATTCTCCTGTTAAATTCAACAAGAAGCAAACCGTTATTAACTCGTTACACGATCAAAATACTAGCTGTGTTGGTTGCTAAAAGGAAGTTTCCTTACTTCTTCAGATGCACTATACTCGAGCTCTTCGTCACTGTCGTCAAATCGGATTTTACTTGAAGTTGCAATTGCGTGCTCCGTTGGCTTCATCTCGGCTCCACACGTGTGGCCGAGTCTAGTATAGTACTTCTCACTACCTGATACTGAAAGAAAAGGAGCAAGGCACAAACAGATATATATGAGTTTAGCCGGCAAGCCTCAAATACAAGATAAATTGCAGCTAGCATTACAATGGAGAAAGAAGATAGCAAACTAACCCTACCGGAATGAGTGAATGGCGAGGTGTAAAACACTAGCGGCCTGCGATTTAGATTGGAAGCAGACTTCTGTTTGAAATCGATTGTTTATTTAGGGCAGGAGATGAATACAAATCAATAATATTAAGGGCTTTTTTTTTCTTTTTCTTTTTTAGAATAAAAAAGATTTTTGAGTTAGGCACGTTACGTTATCTTCGTCTGAAAACTCTTTAATTTCATTTCAGTTCAATTTATTCAGTTCAGTTCAGAGTTATTTAGTTATTTTTTACTCTACAAATAATTTCAGTTCTGACGAAGTGAACAGAGTATTAGTATTTGTTTAGCAAAACTAGCTCATAAACTAGCTGGTAGCTGATAAGGTACACTACAAAAAACTACAGTTTAAATCCGTCGCCAAAACAGTACCTATCCATCACCAAGTCTTTAGCGACGGACTTGGCGACGGATAAAAAAGTCGTCGTCCCATGGGAAGCAGGACGACGGATAGGTTGTTCGTCGCTAAATCGCGACGGATAAACCTTTGACTTTTTAGCGACGGATATTATCCGTCGCTAAGAAGCGGATTTTTCAGATTTAAAAAAAAATAAAATTCTGCTATCCGTCGCCAAAATAGCAAAATTTTCTTTTTTTTTTTAAATCTGCTTTTTAGCGACGAATTACCAATTTTTTCTACGAAATATCAATTTATATATATTCCCCTCGAATTATACGAACCAATTTTTTTATACAAATTATAAATTACCAAATACTCAACCAAATCCAATACATACTTACAAACATTTATAAACTAAATCAAAATAAATACCATAAATAACATACATACTTACATACATACCATATATACTTACATACTTCATACTTACAAACATCAAACTAAACACCATACTTACAAACATTATACTAACTAATCAATTTCACAATAAATCAATCAATTCATTAACCCACTACTTAATATGAGTTATACTAGCTAGTATATGAGTTTAGAAACATACAATTGATCGAAATTAGCAAAACTCCCAAATTTACAAAAGTAGGGTTTAGACCATTACCTTCAAATTGCGAAAAAAATAGTCGAAGATCGATGAAATTGAACGAACACCCGAGTTCCTTGTTGAAATAGCTTTCAAAAGAGCCAAAGATTCGCCAGAATGGTGGACGTTTGGTCAGAGAACCGGGAAGACGAAAATTTCGAAGACGGGAGAAGAAGAAAGAAGCAGAGAAGAAATGGGGGAGAAGGAAGAAGCTGTTCCCGTTTATGTCTGGGAATCACCGATGGATAGCTATCCGTCGCTAGGTAGCGACGGATAGGTTATCCGTCGCTACCTTTTTTTTTTTTTTTAAATTCTTTTTTAACGGATAGAATTTCTGTTTTTCTTTTTTTTTTTTTTAAAGTCAAACGACGGATAACTATCCGTCGTTACTTAACGACAGATAGAATTATCCGTCGCCATTTAGCGACGGATAAATATCCGTCGTAGAATTTCTGTTTTTCTTTTTTTTTTATTTAAAAAAAGTCAAACGACGGATAACTATCCGTCGTTAAGTAACGACGGATAATTCTATCCGTCGTTACTTAACGATGGATAAATTAATTATCGCCATTTATCGACGGATAAATATCCGTCGCTAAATGGCGACGGATAGGGCAAAACGCCCTATCCGTCGCCAAATAACACGACGGATAACTTTCTGTCGCCCCTTACCGTCGCCAAAACACAGAATTCTGGTAGTGGTACGTTTGGCAAATACCAAAACAGTAAAAAAATGCGTGAAACATTTTGGCGTTCGCCAAAACATCAGGGGTGCTTATACATGTATATTTTTTTCAAGTTGTTTGGTCATATCTTCTTTTCTTTTTCTTTCTTCCAACCCTAGAACTCTTTCAATGCAATTTCTTCCACTTCAATTGGAGAAATTGATGATTGATATTCCGAACAACAAAATAATCTAATAAGTTTTCGTTCCATAGGTTGAATCGATCATCAAATCACATTAGATGTTAGTATAGCAATTGAAGAATTGACAATTCATTCAATGTTATCATGTTGAATTATGTCACCGTATGAATTCTTGAACACAAACCTCATTAGCAATAATAAATTAATTTGGGTTTCACTTTCATGGTTTTCAACGTGCCTTATTAGGCTCTGTTCTTTTCAACTGAAATTCTTCGAATCGAATCGAATCGAATCAAATCAAACTAATCGAATCGAATCAAGAAATTGTGTAATAATAATAACAATTATATGATGGTATATATAATCACAATTAAAAAAATATATTATTTTTGTCATTTTTCTCACATTCTTCCTACTCTTTTTTCTGTCATTTTACATTTTTATTTATTATTGTATAACAAACTTTAAAACCAACCGCGTGGAAGGTACTTTATACGATGCCTCAAATGGAAGACACATATCAAATATACGTGATTGTTGCTACCTTCACTCTGCATAATTTTATGCGTGTAAACTTGAAATACCGGTTTGCAACATGATATCAATGTCAAGTGGAGTGGATAATGATTTATTGAACCCGACAAGGAAAAGCGATGAACAGTGTGAGGAGATGACATTGAGAATTTGGCGCCTATTCCGGCAATATAGAGCCCGAGGAAGATAATATAGAGCAGGAAGATAATATAGAGGAATAAATGCCATTTTCAATATTTGTGATATATAATATTATTTTATAAAGTTTGGTCCGATTTTTGGTTTGGTTTAACTTGTTTTGGAGTTTTTGAACATGTAGATTTTTTGTTAGTTCAAATTGTAACTATACTCTTTTTTTCATTGATCTACTAAAAGTCGTATTAAAAAGAAAGAAAGAAAAAATGTTGAAAATAACTCAATTGGATAAATTTTCTTATTTTCCTCGTACAAAAGATCGGGTGTGTAAATAAATGATAAAATAATAATAATAATAATATTATTATTATTATTATTATTATTATTATTATTATTATTAACAACAACAACAACAACAACAACAATAATAATAATAATATGAATTTAATGAATCGAATCGAAGGCAATTTGAATCGAATCGAATCGAATTGAATGGGCCGAATCGAATCGAATGAGTTTTCAGTTGAAAAGAACAGAGCCTTAGTCGTAAGGTTGCTTGCCGGAAGGGAGTGTAATTTCTCGTTGAGCGTGTCTCAGTGTTACTTAGAGGATCGTATCAACAAGCAATCATCGTGTGTGTCCTGCTAGCCAGTATTAAATGCAACCCCCACTCCATGCATAATTCTCTTTCATATTCATCTTAGTTGTTGCATTGTTCGGTTGTTGGTTGAATAGTTTAGTAAGATTTAAAAGATCTCAATTGTTGCCGAAGTAAAATCCCTTTTACCGCTTTCCTGTTGATAAATTAGATTCCGTAGAAAAAACACAACTTAGTTAAGTACTGCGAGAACGACACTCAGGGTTAGCTTTCCCTTCACTACAGGTTTTCATAGTGTTGAAAATTGACTCTTGGCTTCAAATAAATAGTAAAACTTGATTTGACACATCAGACCATACATTAAATTATTTGTCACTTGCTTTGTTAAAGAGCATACGGTGGAGTGATGTTGGCAAATATAGATTGCACGTTTTTTGGAATTGGCGGTTGTGATGATAAAAAAGAAGCAAGTCTTTAAACAATTCAGATTAAAAGAGGGGAAAAGGTATTTGACAACAAAGTTGGAAGTTTCGGTATACTGAAGAATTAAGCAATTACGTATCACAGTCCCAATCACTATAACTAGACTTCCATACTTAACTAATGTTTCTTGGGCGGTTGCTTGCCGTTCATATAATGCATACAACTCTGGATGCTAGCAGATACAAGAGATACATGACTCGTCACTCCAACAAAGGATAATGGTAATCCCATAATGAAGTACTAGTACGTTGTAGATTAATATCCAAGACTTGTATCATTCAATGATGCCACGTGAATCCCAATCTATTGTGACTCTAGGCAACTTATACAATGAGTTAACAAACTAGAGACTCATTCCTCGCTTTTTGACATGAGTGAAAAACTACTTAATAGGGTGTCTGAGCGCTTTATGTTCTATAATGATATTTATTCTCTTGAATTATTTATTAACTTGGCAATCTCTTAAACGTTTTGAGGTTAACATCCTAATAATGTGCATGTTCTACGTGAATGCATAACTTATTAATAGTTATTCACCATGTCAATCAAACACAACATTGTGCACATATAATTCATTACAAGACATAGTTCATATGGTATAATTCATACTAGCCAATGGCAACCAGAATAAACTTGGCAACCAGAATAAACTAACAATGTCGTACATGTCATATTTTAATAAGAAACTCATGGAGCCAGGTAACATATGAAGCATACAAGCATACATCTCATTACACTCGAATATGAAATTTACAAAAACATAGTGACACATAAACAGGTCGGATCACAATCCTATATACTGCTAGATTATGATCCAACTAACTTAGATCACAATCTAATATAAATATCGATCGCAACTTGACTAAAAAGACAGTCGGTAGCGATAACATGTATACATGATCGTGATCTAGGTTCTTTAACGGCTAGATTGCTTATAGATTTCTTGCTCTCTTTTCATTTAATTATTTCAATCGTCAATTTAAGTACATATTCTCAAAATTGATTATCTGACATAACACTGATTTGACACAGTAAGGCAAAAACGCCGTATGAATTACCATAGACAAAGTATAGAATATTTTCGAAAGATGGTTACATGTATATCAATCACAATAAACTGATGAAAAACATAGCAGAAGAGTTCTGATTCGAGTATTTCTATACAATAATAACTTGGTGCAACATACTAGCCAAATCCAGTTTGTGCAAAATTCGAGCATTTGATCGTATCCGATTGAATATATTTCTGAGCTAATACAAATCAATCTACATAAGAACTCGTCCTTTTCTTTATTTCTTTTTTTTTTTTAATATATATTTTGAATATACACACTTATTAAACACATTAGCTAAAATTTTGTTCTAGACTTGTATAGTTATGATAGATGTCACAATTAAGATCCTAGCCTCTGTATAACAGAAGAACCAGGAAGAAGAAATAAACAGAAGCTATATCCGTACATCATCTCCAAATCGCAATTTCTCCACCGAAACAACTCTTTGCGACGTCGTTTAAGCATCTGCCAAGCAGTTTTACGACAATTCCACATTTCTGTTTCGGCCCTATTGGCGTCTCCACCTTTCGCGCGTTCTTCATTCTTCCGTGAGTATCGAATTTTGTGTATTTTGAATTGATTCAATTTCGGATTCAAACCCTAATTATTAATTCGTTATTTACCTGAATTGATGCCCTAATTTGATTCCCCTAATTGATAAAACCCTAGAAACTAGTCCAATTTGGTATGCGTATATCTCAATTCGATCATGATCAGCTGTATGCCAGCTTATTTAACTCTATTCAGGTGTTGATGTTTGTGATCATGGCATTGGGAAAGGGTTTGGCTTGGCTTATTTCCATTGATATATCACGAATATAAATGCCACCAATTTCTTTTCTTTTTTTGTTTTTCCTTAATTTGCTGCATTTATGATGCCTAGTGAAGTGCAAAGTTTTTTAGGAATTTTTGGTATTTTATTCTTGATAGTTGGATTTTGTAACACTGGTGATTTAGATCCACATTTATATCATGTGGTTATTATATAGTTCAGCACTAACACTTACTAGTATGGGTGTTAAAACTTAAAAGACAAATTGTTGTCTTTAGCTTTATGAAGGTAGTTTAGAGTTTATCTACGGGAAAGAACTTCTTTTTGTTCGTGTTTTAGTTTTGATTTCACCGTCCGATATTTTTTTTCTTCCATATAGGCATTTTATTCTCCCGTTGATCAAGCTGTGATATTGCTGATGAATTTTAATTTGATAGAATTTTACTGTTTATTGCAAATTTGATTGCTATTGAATTGCTTAAGGAGGGGTTCGTGCATTAAACCCAAGCCATCACATATCTATCCATGTTTCGATGAAATATGAATTTAGTGTTATTTCCATGCGCTTGTTTGTGTTTATGTTGCATAGAATTTTTTTCATGCATCTAATTCAGAGAATTGGCTTCTTTCTCAAGGTTTTTTAGGCAATCTCGTGTAGTTTTTAGGACAGGAAACTTTTTATTCACTCAATTCTCAGTTAGTTAACATACTTCACCAAGGTTGCCATTCTAGTTGATCTACACAAAGCTAAGAACTTTCTCCCGCTCTACCACATATAATTTTTAATACAAACTTTTGCGAGAGACCGTCTCTCGGAGAGACCAAATCAACATCACATATTTAATTTAAAACATCAAATGTTTAACATCAAACATTGCGTGTGTTTGATAAACCTGCATTATAATTGCAATACTTGGATTTCTAAACATGTGATGTTTGTAATTAAAAATGTGATATTTGATCTGGTCTCTCCGAGATACCGTTTCTCGCAAAAGTTGCTCAATTTTAGACGGTGACGAATTGATTTAAAACCTTTTCTTCAGTAGATATATATATCAATCACATGCATTATATGATCAATATTCCATACGGTCCTCTTGGAATGTGTATTTCTCCATTGACAATTCATTTAGATCAATATTTTCTTGGAACTCGATTTTAAGAATGAGTTAATCAAATGTGCTTTGGGAAATAGGAAATCATGGAATCAGGCGTGTCGTGTTATTTTAAAGTTACCATGATTCAGGCACACTAATTAGGGTTTCCAAATAGGACAGGCATACTTTCAGAAAGAGCAAGAATTCAGGAATATCAGAGTACTCCAATAGAGAGTTGGATGTCTTATTGAACTATGCAAGTCTACTATGCTGAAATATATCTTGCGGTTTCTTCTGCAGGTCCTTACAATAATTACCAGCAGTGTTTCTATTCTCATGCATAGGAATTGACTGGAGATAGTTACATTAGCTCATCTGAGTTCTCATGGTCGTCGTATTTGCATGGTGTGGAAGTCCTGTTTAATGTTATGAAGTGCGATTTATCCGCTGAAGTTAGAGATGAATTTACAATCACACCACTCAGGACAGATTGGTCAGGTATCAAATCAAGCTGGTGCTTCCTTTTCTGGGCTTCAACAGCAAAATGGAAATCCTATGCTTGGGCAGATGCAAAATCCTAGTATGCACCGCGTCTCGAATGTGGATCCTGAATTCGTAAAGATGCGCCGTTTTATGCAAGAAAGGATGTAAGAATCTTTTATTTAGTTAAACATTTCTATCTAATGTTTGGCATGCATTATGGTTATCTTATTTGTTTAAACAGGCAATATAATGATATTCAATTAATGAATGTAAACAATATCTGAATAAACTTTTGTGACAATGAAATGCTCTGAAAAGTCCGGAGGATGTATAAATATGTGAGCAGAAGACCCTTTTATAGTAACTAATGTTAACTTATCACATTATCTATGGAAACCATGCACATGAGTTACTTGCCATCAATTATAAAGGAACTTGCTTCTCCTCCTCCTCCTCCTCCTCCTCCTCCTCCTCCTCCTCCTGTTGTTTAATATTTCTTTTTTGCTTCTTTATTCATTAATACTGACTAATCTACTTGCAGATTTATAAGATTAATGCTTGATGCCAGTTCTAGTATGCTATCCGTTTAATTTTTGGTTATTTAGAAAGATTACTGCTGCTAAAGCTTTAGCCCGCTTCTTTTGCAGCTGGCAATTTCTCATGCAGCGGCGTCAACAATCTCCGGACGTGTCTAAACAGAAAATGTTGGAGCTAGTGAGAAAATTGGAAGAGGGTTTATTAAGGAGTGCTAAAACAACGGTGTGTTTTGTTTTTATTTGTTTTCTATGCGTTCTTTTCCTTAATATCTTACGTTTTTCTCGGGTAAGATTGTGGAAAGGTACCTTAATATGTCCAAGTTCTAGTTTTAGTACCTTAATGTGCCTAAGCTCGATTTGTATACCCTAAATTTTAATTACAGCCAATTGATATACACTGACCAATCTTTTCCAGTTGAGATCATGTGCCTGTCACGTGACACTAGAATCCAAAAAATGTCCACTGTTGTTACGTTTGGGCGCGTGTGTTCCACACAATGGGTGGGACTACGGTAATATTATAATAAAACAAAAAATAAATAATAAATAAGATTGAAATGATGTTTTTAATTGACCTTCATCCAGAAAAGGCAAACTAAATCTAACTGATAAAATAGGTAATTGTTCTTGGTATTCCAAAAATAAAATCTCAGTGTAAAGTGTAGTCAGCCAAGCATCCCTGACAAGAAGGCTGATGTTCTAATGGTGTCCCAACAAAGGTGCCTCCTAGGGTCAGTTTATTTCCCCAATTCGAATTCACACTCACATTTGATTAGCCCGTCTAAGTTTGTGTTTTCTCATGGTTAGCTCCGAGAGGTACCAAAAATGGCAGATTTTTTTTGTTATTTTTGGATTCCGGGGTCACGTGACTGCCACATGACCTCATTGGCCGGAAATTGGTTGGAGTTATTAATTGGCTGTAATGGCAATTTAGGGTATACAAATCAATCTTAGGCACATTAAGGTACCAAATAGCACTTGCCTTATTAAGCTATACCTCTTTTAACTTTTACGCCGTTTTCTTTTCAAAGATGTGTACAGAAGTGTTTCATATTTGTTTGTAGAAACTGTTTTATGTTATATTGTTAGATGCGGGAAAATTGATCACTATATTGTGGCAAATAAATGCTCATAAAGTTACTTGTACCACAAGAAATCATTCATTGTGCCTGTTAAACGTCTATTTCTGATTCATTACTTTGTTTTGCAGGAGGAGTATTTGAACTTGGCAACTTTGGAAAGTCGTTTGCTTGTTCTGATTAAATGCATGCCTTTCAGTAATCAAAATCAACAGTTTCAACATGCCAATCCTGCTCCCTCTATGGGTACGATGATTCCAACTCCAGGTTTGCAAAATCCTGGAAATTTAAGTATTGTTGGTACCTCGTCTGTGGATGGTTCTCTTGCCAGTAACAATATTTCATCCTCGACTCTCTATTCGGGAAACTTTGTGCCAACTGGAAATGGGTCGTCTGGGAATATGAATGCTGGCTCTTTTAGTACATCTGAAGGTACCTTTTGCCTTTAGATCTCTGGAATGATATGACTTATTATTTTACTGTGGTCTCACGTGTATCTTTGCAGGACTTCTGGCTGGTCCATATCAACAATCTTCTGCATTCTCAGTAAATTCTGGGGGAAATAACATGGTTACTTCCATTGATCAACGGAGAGTGACTGGTCAAATGATCCCCACTCCTGGATTCAGCGGCTCGAATAATAATGATGTAAATACTAATAGTAACAATAATAATAGTAATAACAATGATAATAATTACAATAATAACAATCAATCATTCATGAATGTGGAGTCACACAATAATGTTGGTGTTTCAACAATTGAAGCAACTATAGCATCCCAACCCATGCAGCAAAAGCTGCATGTTGGCGGTCAAAATAGCCGGATTTTGCATAATCTTGGTGGCCCTATGGGTGGTGGCATCAGATCTACATTGCAGCAGAAGTCCTATGGATTATCGAATGGAAACTTGAATACACATGGAGCTTTGGGGATGATGGGAAATAGCATGCCTTTGATCAATGGAGCAGGAAGCACTGAGAGTTATTTAACAGGACCCATGTATGGAAACTCCATGAAACCCATGCATCAACGTTTTGAGCAACAGCAGCGACCTGTTATACAGGGTATGGGAAACTCCTCTACCAGGGTGTGTTTCTGTATGATAAATGAATAAGCTGAAAAATTAATATAATATGGTATTTTGGTTGTATTGAGTTTGATTGATAGCGTAACAATTCTCATGTACAGGAGACGGATGTGGACTTGCTCAGACTGATGGTTCAGTATCTGGAAACCTGTATGTCCCTGCAACTTCTGCTGGGTCAATGACGAATAGTCAGAGTTGGAATGCAGTTGCCCAATCTATGCCAAAAGCACATTCTTCTTTGATGACTAATCAGTCAACTGCACACACTACTCAACAGGTGACGGCTACGAAGTCTGAACCAATTGATCAATTGGATAACATGAATTTTCAGACGCAGTATATGGTGAGGGAGAATAATGTGCAGCCTCATCAACCTCTATTTCAACAGCCATCTCATCAGTTTCAGCGACAAGCTCAACAAAAACAGCAAAATCAGAACCAAACTTTGCTAAACAATGATAATTTTCGTCAGTGTCAACTATCTTCAAATCTAGTTTCTGAGACCAAGCTAGGGGCCGGAAATGACCATCGTATTGAGGGCCTACACTCACAAGTTTCCAATCCCTTTGAATTTGCTGACATGCAGGGTCAGTTCCAACAGAATTCTATCGACAATCATTCTGGAGCTTCCCAGTTGCTCTCACACCCATCAGGTCTACAGGATATTAGTTCATCATTTACTCGGACTCCAGATCAGATGCAACACTCAATGCTTACACTGTCACAACAGTTCATATCTAACCCACAAAATGATTTTTGTGGTCTTTCTGGTGGCACCGAGCCAGATTCTACATCGCATGGTAAATGGTACTCCAAAAATCAAGATGTATCTCATTTATCTGGGAGAGACCCACATGATCAACAGTTGCAGAGTGAATTCCATCAAAGATTAACCGGGAAAGAGAC
The DNA here is from genome assembly GCA_026545765.1 of Plantago major. Taxonomy (NCBI): domain Eukaryota; kingdom Viridiplantae; phylum Streptophyta; class Magnoliopsida; order Lamiales; family Plantaginaceae; genus Plantago; species Plantago major. Next base: position 31,241 of record JAIFAC010000194.1, on the reverse strand, counting down.
AGCTAACCTGAATAATTTATCCTCAGAAGAATCCATGATTGGCCAGTCTGATGCTTCTAGGTCAGCAGACCCTCCAAACTTGTGCAATACTGTACGCCAATCTAATAACCTTAGTCGTGAACGGCAGTACAAGGACCAAGTGAGATGGCTTTTATTTTTGCGGCATGCACGTCGATGTCCTTTTCCAGAAGGACAATGCCATGAATCTCACTGCTTGACAGTTCAAGAACTGTGGAAACATATGGAACATTGCAAAGAATTGCAGTGTTCATATCTTCGCTGCCATCACTCTAAGGAATTAATCAATCATCACAAGCAGTGTCGGGATGCAGATTGCCCTGTTTGTATCCCCCATAACAAATATTTATTGAAGGCATCTACTCTATCTGATTTTGATTCAAGGATTCCTGGTTCAGCCAATAGATCTTGTAAATCTCATGACACTGCTGAGATAGCTGGAATGCCACACGAGAGAATGAGTCCTGCTGTAGCTGAAACTCCTGAGGATCTCCAACCTTCTACAAAACGAATGAAAGTTGAACAAGGTTCCCAGTTACTCACCTCTCAAAGTGAAAGATCAGTTGCACTGCTTTCTGGTAAAAGTGAAAATCCTTTCCAGGATACACAGCATGTTGATCAGCCACATGAATCTCACCCCCTAGTAAAATGTGAGGCAGCTGAAGTTAAAGTGGAGGGGCCTGGACATGTTAACCAATTACTTCCCAACATTTCTAAAATGAAAAATGATAGCATGGACCAGATATACACCCAAAAGCCTGACAATGGATCTGCTCTGACTGACCTTACTTCTGGAGTGTGTCAAGAGGTTGCTGTGAATGAGAAGGAAACGCCCCAGAAAGTTGAGGAAAGTTCTGCATTACCTTCTGAAAGTGCATCCAAGTCTGGGAAGCCCAAAATAAATGGAGTATCAATGATTGAATTGTTCACTCCTGAACAAGTTCAGCAGCATATTACAGGTCTTAGGCAGTGGGTTGGCCAGGTTAGTCTTGATCTCTTGCTTATTTCTAATTTACTGAGGTATTAAGTCTATACTTATTCTGCTTAATAATGTAACATTGGATTTGCGGCATATTTATAATTTGACCTCAAATGAACTGTGACAGATTCCCTTGGTGTAAATGTTTGCATGTGGAATAACAAGAATGTTCATTCTGTCATATATGCAGCTAAGTATGGCTGAACCAACCTAATGAAAGAAAGCATATTTTCCATTGAAGCCTGTGTTTATGAATAGCTATATTGAACTCATTTGAATTGCACAAGATACTTGAGTCGATGAACTCATTTAAATTTTGGCCTGGAGTCTTTGGATGCTGAGTTAATAACGTTGATGAGAGAAAACATCCTTATTTCTTGACATAAACATATACTGCATGTTGCTTGTTTTTTAACATAGTAATTTCAAGTTTCGCCGTGTGGTTGTCCAGAAGTTACTTGGTTACTGTTGTTTCTCCCTTCTAAAAACAATTAGAGAAAATTGGTCAAGGACTACGTATTTACTCGTGTTTCTGGTGATTCTCTTCTATGCTATGATCTAGTTGATATAAAACATACTTGAGATTACATTATTCCTCTGAAGTTCACTGCGTATGTAGTCAATGGTCTTGTATAGCAGTGTTCTATTTTTGTTTTGAGTCGGATTGCGCTGTTGTCATATACTGTCTAGGCTTTGTAAAGTTGAGAAGCATATCTCTGTTGGCTGAGTTTTAGTGTTTGTTTATTCCTTGTATCTTTCTGGCGGGGTTACAATTTCTTCCTTAATTGATACAATTTAACTTGGTCAGGTCTGGCGGGGTTTGGTTCAGTAAACTGAAAATGTTTGTAGTAGGCTGTTAGACTACCTGACAAGTAACATCCCCTCCAAGACTTTGGAGTATCATGTAGATGATAATGTTATGTGCATGTTTCAGATGTGGTTTTATTTGTTTTTGTCACCATGAAAAGCTTACTGACCAGCATCTTCAACAAAGGTTCCCATTATTGGTCTTAATTGTGTTTAATTAAGTCCTACGTTTCGTCAAGGCAATATATTGTTCTTGGAGAGGATGGTGTTACAGTAATAGAATCTCATGAGGTTGATTTTGAAGATTTGTGTATTTCACCTTTCTTTCTGAAACTGCTGTTGTATTGCACACAGCTCTTTGTGAGTGCTTGGTATGCTTCCCTGTGATAGAATTTCTAACTTCTGCCTTGTTATGACAGAGTAAAGCAAAAGCTGAAAAAAATCAAGCAATGGAGCATTCAATGAGTGAAAATTCTTGTCAGTTGTGTGCAGTTGAGAGACTTACTTTTGAACCACCTCCCCTATATTGTACACCGTGTGGTGCTCGCTTAAAAAGAAATGCAATGTATTATACCATTGGAGCTGGTGAAACTCGTCATTACTTCTGTATACCTTGTTATAACGAAGCTCGTGGAGACACCATGGTAGTTGAAGGAATGACAGTTCCTAAGGCAAGGATGGAGAAGAAGAAAAATGACGAGGAAACTGAAGAATGGGTATTCAAATTTACTTATGAAAATGTTGTTATGCGTGTGACATATAGTCATTTAATATAACAAATATGCATCTTTTGCAGTGGGTTCAATGCGATAAGTGTGAAGCTTGGCAACATCAAATATGTGCATTATTCAATGGTAGAAGAAATGATGGTGGATCAGCTGAATACACTTGTCCTAATTGTTATGTAGAAGAAGTTGAAAGAGGAGAACGCGTGCCCTTGCCACAAAGTGCTGTTCTTGGAGCAAAAGATTTGCCTAGAACTATTTTGAGTGATCACATAGAGCGTCGTTTATTTACGAAGCTGAGGCAAGAAAGGTTGGACAGAGCAAGGGTTCAAGGAAAAAGCTATGACGAGGTGATCTATTTTACTTGCTGTATCTGGACAATTGTTCCTTTATGATTGCTGGAGTGATGTTTTACTTCAGATATATTACTTCAAAGTTCAAATGTTTGTTCTCGTCATGTAATCAGTTTTATGTGATTGGGAGAAGCTAAGAGATACAGTAGCTTAATAGTTAATACTTTATTAAATTTGTGTGAAGGTTTTACTTTTTTGCGGACCCAAGATTGCAACTTCGTTATGTCTGTTGAGTTATAGGGACTACTAGAATTTTATTAAGAACTGTTTTGAGTTTACCATAAGCGTTTTCCTACGCCTATGTCTGTTTTTGACACTATTCACTCTCTATATAGATATACTATTTCCGGATGACATGTAAAATACAAATTTGTATATAATTCTAAGTTGGGGAACCAAATTCAATTAGGGTACTAAATAATATGAGATGAAAATGAGCAGTTCAGTTACTATGAAGTTCTGGGTTTGTTCGCTCATCTCATATATCAGCAATTTGATTGGTCATACTTAGCTTGTGTATTTCTGTTGATACAATAAGCAGCTAATGCTGCTGTTTTTAAAATACTAAATGATTGGAGTATCTGACATAATGAGGATGATATCATGTGTATATTTTATCTTCTCTTTCACACTTGTGATATTTTTTTTTCTTGCTTGAAGGCTAATAAAATACTTCAAGATCTCCTCTTTACCTCAATATGTTTCGTGACACTTCGATTGTATACTGAACGTGACCAATTGTTTTGACACATTGAGTAAAATTTCCATTATCTTTTGTAGGTTCCTGGAGCAGATTCGCTTGTTGTGCGAGTGGTGTCATCCGTGGACAAAAAGTTGGAGGTCAAGCCAAGGTTTCTTGAAATTTTTCAAGAGGATAATTATCCAATTGAATTTCCATATAAATCTAAGGTAGGTACTGAGAAATATGGCAGACAATCAGATAAATGTTTTGTACCATGTATAACGCGGACGAATTCGAAAGAGAATATCAGTGAGGCCATTTTATCAATGAGATGCAATCTTTCAATACAGGTTGCACATGAAAGATCGCATCTCATTGACAAAATGCGAATTCTGATTCTGTGAGAAAGTTGAACTAAACTCAAAGTATGTCATGTTCATCTGTATCTACCATCACTTGGACTCTTGCAGACCCTGCTGTGTTACTGGTCCAGATTAGTTTGTGTAATGTTGAGTGCGAGCTATAATACAAGGGATCTTGGTCCCCTGTACAGAATTAGGGTACTTCAGTACCTTTAAATGTTTATTATTACAGTATAATATAGAAGAATTAGGAGCTCTAATAGTTGTTTGCTGTGAAAAGTTGAACATTGTTCATAAAGAAAATATCATATTGAATATGTGAATTGAATCATAGAAAATAACTTATAACCTGACCCGGAAGGGTGGCTCAGCTGATTCAAAAAGAGGAATACCATCCTCTTGGTCACAGGTCGGTATCCCAGTGAGACCAAATTTGTAACCAATGTCTTCTGAGTATGAGCCTATCGCACTATTTTGCGTACGTGGCTTGCGCAGTTTGCAGGTTGTTGGATGAGTCCAGGGCTTTACCCAGTGCTCATCCAAAGGGTAGCAGCTGCGGGTTCCCAATGTCTTTGGGGGGGGGGGGGGGGAGGAAGGATTTTGATAGCTTTGTTGCATAAACCTTCTGTATGTGAAATTAATCTGAGAATATTAATTCTAATCTGGATTATGATAGCCGTGTCACCTGAACCTTCTGTTACTAGTATCTTGCAGTCCCTTTTCTCTATATCTCTCATTCACGAGCTAGTTTGATGCTTTGATTGATGTTGAGGTTGGGGGAAGATTTAAACTCATATAAGTGGTGCAAGTGTTATGAGAGTTTTATTGTAAACTCATTAATAGAGTTCAATTTATTGTTGGTGGATGATGATACTAGTTTCCAGTTATCCAGTATAATACATATCAATGCATAACTTTTAAATATTATGATTCAGGTCGTGCTGTTGTTTCAAAAAATTGAGGGAGTTGAGGTTTGCCTGTTTGGCATGTATGTTCAAGAATTTGGATCTGAATGTGATCAGCCAAACCATCGACGTGTCTACCTTTCTTACCTTGACTCTGTTAAGTATTTCCGGCCAGACGTCAGAGCAGTAACTGGAGAGGCACTGCGAACATTTGTGTACCATGAAATATTGGTGAGTTTCTTAGCCTATTGATTTTACGCAAGTACTCTTGTGGTTGAGTTCACATGTTCAAGATCTTTTTACCTTCTCTAACTAGTTGTTAATTCTCTTGGGTATTTTAGATAGGATACTTGGAATATTGCAAAATGCGAGGTTTCTCAAGCTGTTATATATGGGCTTGCCCCCCATTAAAGGGTGAAGACTACATTTTGTATTGCCATCCTGAAATTCAGAAGACACCAAAATCTGATAAACTTCGGGAGTGGTAAGAGTCGGCACTATCTGATCAATAGACTTTTATAGACATTGCAAGTTTATTCTGATACATTAATTGCTTTGTATTGTATACTCAGGTACTTAGCCATGTTACGCAAAGCTGCAAAGGAGAATGTTGTAGTTGAGTTAACTAATCTGTATGAACATTTCTTTGTTTCCAATGGCGAGTGTAGAGCAAAAGTAACTGCTGCCAGGTTGCCATACTTTGATGGAGATTATTGGCCTGGTGCTGCAGAAGATATGATCTTTCAACTTCAACAAGAGGATGATGGTAGAAAACATAATAAAAAGGGAATGCTGAAAAAGACTATTACAAAAAGAGCACTGAAGGCTTCAGGGCAAACTGATCTTTCTGGAAATGCATCAAAGGATCTGATGTTGATGCATAAAGTATTATTATATCTTTCAATTTACCTTTTAAGTCTTTCCTGCAAGTTCTATATTATCTTGAACACACACACACACACACACACTCTTTAGTGCGAGTTCTATAGTATCTTGATGTGGTGAAGACATACAAACATGCACACACACGCACGCACAAGTACACACTTCATGTCTCAACACTTCCAACTGTTAATGAAAACTACAACCTATCTACTTGAGTAATTATTGTGTCGTGTCTTGTATATTTTGTCCATTTACTTTACATATTAAAGTACAGATCTTGTGCTGCACCTACAGAGACAATGCATGGTTAAAGTTAAATGTTTTCTTTGTGACTGTAGCTTGGTGAAACAATTTCCCCTATGAAGGAAGATTTTATCATGGTTCACCTACAGCATTCATGCACGCACTGCTGCATTCTTATGGTGTCAGGAAATCGTTGGGTGTGCAGACAGTGCAAAAATTTTGAGCTCTGTGACAGGTACAAATTTTCTTTCAACTCCCCCTTATCATTATAAAGCCTCTTTTAGTTCTTTTTCATTCTTTCAGAGATTGTCTGGTCTGTGATCTTATATGTTACTAAGATTTATGATTAGCTAAGAGACTAGATAGAAGATAAGATGGTGTGTGAGTCTACAGTGAGACCTTACCATCCGTGGTAGCTTCTTTCTGCAGCATTTAAAGTCTCACACCATTTTAAAATGAATCAAGTTTTTAAATGGACCTAGGAAAACAAACCAGGTGAGAGATGTTAAAGGGAATCTCCTGATTGCTTCAAGATTGCTAATTAGTTGACGGGAATTTTCTGTCATAAAGATTGGCTGCAGAGTGACCTGTTATATATCTAGAATGATAGTGCCCAAATCTATGACAAATGTAATGAACATTCTATTTGTTAGTGTAAAGTTTTTCCCCTATTATTCCACAACATCTCCTCTTGCATGGCCAGAAACATCGGGGTTTTTATTAAGATAATCGATGTTTTACGTAAATGCAAAAATGTGTTTTGTTAAAGAGTAATAAAAGTTTTGTGTTTAATCGTTGATTTTCACATCTGAAAAAGTTCAATTCAATGGCAATACATAAGCTGTTCACTGATGAAACATTTATTAACAGAATCATATTTTTACTTGGGAACATCAGCCCGTCTTTTCTAAGTTAAAAATAAATTCTCTCCCGCAAGTTCTTAAGATTTTACACCCATTATATCCTTTCAGGTGCTATGAAGCCGAGCGAAAGCGCGAGGACAGAGAGAGACATCCTATACACCATAAGGATAAGCATGCTCTTTATCCTGTAAGTCTTTGGATTAGGATATTCTGGCTGCTCGTCTGGAATTGTTTCTATTCCCCATACAGTTAAGTTTCAGAGTATAGTGCTAAGAAAGATTACAAACCTGCAGGTTGGAATAACTGAAATCCCTGATGATACTAAAGATAAAGATGACATTCTTGAGAGTGAATTTTTTGACACCAGACAGGCATTTCTTAGCCTTTGTCAAGGAAATCATTATCAGTATGATACTCTTCGTCGAGCGAAGCATTCCTCAATGATGGTCCTCTATCATCTTCACAACCCAACTGCCCCAGCTTTTGTAACGACGTGCAATGTGTGCACCCTTGATATAGAGACTGGGCAAGGATGGCGCTGTGAGATATGCCCAGAATATGATGTTTGCAATGCTTGTTATGAGAAGGAAGGTGCAGTTGACCATCCCCATAAATTAACTAATCATCCATCCAATGACCGTGATGCACAGAATAAAGAAGCCCGGCAACTACGTGTTATGCAGGTAACAAGGCTTCTCTTTGATTTTGGTCTTTTAAATTTTTAGACCTTTCATTTTCTTTTGAAGTTTGAAATATATTTACAGTTGTGCCATCAATGTTGCTTCTTAAATTAAGACAAATGTTATGGATAAAAGCAATTAATACTATATTTGCATCTGAAGGTGACTTCATGGAATATAATGTGACGGGTTAACTTTTGATTCTTTCTCAATGGTTCATATGCACATGTCGATTAACGTTCTTTTTAAGCTGTTGAACAATTGTCCATCATTGAATTGAATAAAACCAAGTGGAAATTCTTCATTGACCTTTATTTATCTACTTGTTCAAGTACAAGCTAGCCTAGAACGTGGAGTTGTTGACTTTTTCGAATGGGTTTCATCTTGCAGCTGAAGAAAATGCTTGAGCTTCTTGTGCATGCATCTCAGTGTCGTTCTGTTCAGTGCCAATACCCAAATTGTCGCAAAGTGAAGGGACTCTTTCGCCATGGTATGCTGTGCAAAGTACGTGCTTCTGGAGGTTGTCTTTTGTGCAAGAAAATGTGGTATCTTCTTCAGCTCCATGCTCGAGCATGCAAAGAATCTTCATGCAGTGTCCCTCGTTGCAGGTTTGTTTTTACGAATATAGTTTTCACTCTAATGAGTTTGGTCTCTCCACTTATTTCCTGTTTTCATATCGAAACATAAATCCCACTGCAGGAAGAACTTGTGCTGTGTACCCTTTAAGTTTATTTATTGACTGAGCTCTGCTATAAAGTTATATAGTTATGCCCTTGTTGCAAAATGCTTGCTTGTACCTATCTTGCAAATTTATGAACATTTGATGAAGAGTTGGTACTTTCTGGCAAGTGGCTTATATGCAATATAATTTATAAATATCTTAATCTTTATTTGCTGCAGAGACTTGAAGGAACATATGAGACGTCTTCAACAACAGTCTGATTCCCGTAGAAGGGCTGCTGTCAATGAAATGATGAGGCAGCGTGCTGCAGAGGTCGCCAGCAACTCCTGATGACAAAATTTGTATATACAGTAGTATCAGGATGTGTAGAACCCTACTCCGGACTAATTCAGATCAAGTATAGTGTGGATGAGAATCTATATAATTTAAACTCACGAAGTGTTGTTGTAGAAGGGAAGGCAGTTCTTTCCTAGTGATGCTTCTCAACTCCATGCCAAAAAAAAAAAGGTCGGAGTTTCATCTCTTGCCCCTTCCCATTGCATAGTTTTGTCGATAAGTTTGCGAGGGAAGTTTTTAATACCAACCAGGGATTTCTTCCTTTTACTACAACTAGTTATTGTAGCGTAGGCATAGAAGGGTTCAAGTGTTTTGCCTGGATAATTTATTCATTTATTTTGTTGTTTTTGTTTAATCTGTTGCCATCATTTCATGGCTGGAGTGTAACATATACTACATCCTTCTCTTGAATTGTCAAGATGTTACTAATTTTTTTTTTTACAAGTGTAGCTTTTGATTGTCATGTGTTCATGTCATATGTATTTACGGGATAATGCCTAAGGTAATCACTCCTGTAAAATTTTAAGTTGAAGTTATACTCCTTCGGTTCCAAAACAGCTGTTACATTTTGTCACTTGGGACGTTTTGGTGAAGCTGTATTCAAATTCGTTTCATTTTTGGGAATGCGATTTAGCTTCAAAACATGTCCATATTTACAAGTTTACCATTTTCATTCTTTATTTTATAGTTTTCCGAGAAGAAACAGAACTCTTTATGTCATCGTCTGCTGTATTTGATTTGCCTAAAAATGTCAAGTTCACAAAGATTTCCAGTTGCCTTGTCAATCCTTTGTGCTGGATCATGTGATGAAAACAATGTCAATATTCGTTACTTTGTCTGGCAAACTACTATGTTTTATATATATGACTATGCATGTATATCAAAATCTGGACTTGATGACTTATCAAGAATAACACCATGAGCAACCTGAGAGCATTAGTTTTCCTGTTAATAATTCTTGCTCTTCAATCCGCAACATCCAGGTCATTAATCCAAGAATGCACGTCAAGAGGCAGGATCGTTGGTACAAATCCGCCTCCGGGGCAGTGCAATAAAGAAGACGATTCGGCCTGTTGTAAGCAAGGACAGATCTACCCAACTTACACATTCTCTCCTCAAGCATCTGGAAGTACTGGTGCAACTCTAACACTCAACAGTTTCGAGAAAGGGAAAGATGGCGGTGCAGCATCAAGTTGCGACAATCAGTACCATTCTGATGATCTGCCGATTGTTGCTCTCTCAACCGGATGGTACAGTGGAGGCAGTAGGTGCCAGAAGAGTATTATGGTAAATGGTAATGGCAATAGAGTGATTGCTGTTGTAGTTGACGAATGCGATTCAACAATGGGATGTGATGATGAACATGATTATCAGCCTCCTTGTGGCAATGACATTGTGGATGCATCAAGTGCTGTATGGAAGGCCTTAGGAGTGCAGGGTGGTTGGGGAAATATAACTATAACTTGGTCTGATATGTAGAAATTGTTCTATTTTTGTCATTTAATTTCACCGTTTTTCCATAAGCTGATTTTAAAGATTGGTACTGGTGTTGGCATAAATGCCCACGTTGCAAATCTTGTAATGTTGAAATGAACTATCTTCCACAATGAAGGTGCCAATTCATATTAAAACTTTGCTTCAAATGCCAATCTAGTCCGGTTTTGACAATATAATGGTTTATAAGTTAGAACATATTAGAAGTTATAACATACTAGAAGTTATAACACCATATCTTACTCTATAATAATAGTACTAGTATTTATCAATGTATAGCAACAAAATTGTGTGTGACAACGGCACAAATATTACTGCATCACGTACTTGGTGAGATTCATGGAGATTACGAAATTCATTTTCATGTAGGACTCACATCTATCAATTTTTTTATAGTGAAGAACAAGATTTAAGAGTTCTAAAACAAATTACACCATCATGCAATTATCGATTTCAACAAGTATACGAGTAAGGATAGAAGAACCGAGTATATAAATTAAAAAAAAAAAAAGAAAAAGCTAGGGGCATGATTGTGTAATGTAGTGGTGATGTTTTTTTTAGGTAAAATTACACATACCACCCCTGCAATTTGCCATCTTGTCACTTTAGTCCCTTCTATTCAAACAATTACAGAAACACCCATTTTTTACACGCGAAAAAAATGTAATTACAGATAGGTCCAAAAGTCAACTTTTCACCCATTTAATCTTTTCTTTATAATTCAATAATTCATTAACTCTCCCTTATTGCAAAATAAACCCCAAAATGTTTTTAACATTCAGAAACAAAGCCCAACATTTTTATTCTTCAAAATTACTACCTACCACCTCCCACCACCTCCTCCTTCTTCCTTCCTCCTTCATCTTCTTCAACAACCTTCTTCTTCTTCTCCAAAAAAAGCTCTGATCGGATCTATTGCTTCTCCAAAAAAGCTCCAATCGGAGTTGTTTTGCAGCTCCAGTCAAATAGCTCCAAATCGGAGCTGTGGTCGGAGCTTTAAAGCGACTCAGGATCGTTGTTTTGACTCCTCACGGAGTTGTAAATTTCGATCTGAGGCTTTTGATCGGAGCGATTGGTCGGAGTTTTAACGAAGAAGAAGGAAAATAATTGAGTATATTTTGATTTTATTGGGGTTTAATTTATAATAATATTGTGTCAATGTTGTAAATTAAAAAATATTAGAGTCAAATGTGTAGTAAATTGAACATTATAAATTGCATCTAAGTCCAATTCATTTTCTTTTCCATTTATTTTATTTCTGGTCAACTAAAAAATCAGGTTTTAGGTGTATCTGTAAATGTTTGAATAGAAGGGACTAAACCGTAATTGGTCCAAATTTAAGGGGTAGGAAACGTAATTTCCCTTTTTTTTTAGTTTCCTTTTTCTAAAGTGTATTTTGTCATTCCACCCACAATCACACATTGACCAAAAGAATTAACAGTGCGGGGTCATAAGTTAAAAACTGAGCTCGAGTACATGTGTAATTTCAATAAGACAGTGACCCTCTAAATATTAGTAACAATTTCTAACATTTGACTTGAAAGTTGTTGAAAGTTGCAACTCCTAATAATTCCAAAAGACTAGTTCAGCACAAACATACTACTAGTCTCCTCAACACCATATGAATTTATCCAGTGTTCTAAGATTCAATGAGTACCTTCAGATCACTAGTTTGGCCTTTTTCTCCTCAGCAAAATTATATATAAATCAAATGCTTCTATCAGCAATTCAGCATCTAAACATTAATTGCCTAGAAGAAACACAGAAAACATGAGAAACTGCAACTTCAGCTTAGCATCATTCCTGTTTGTGTTACTTTTTCTTGCACCTATTTCCACAATATCAAGAACATTACTTCAACAATGCACTCCGAGTGGCACGATAGTAGGTCAGAATCCGCCTCCAGGACAGTGCAACCAAGAAAATGATTCCGACTGTTGTCAAGCAGGGGAGACTTACACTACCTACACATGCTCGCCCACGGTATCTGGAAGTACTGGGGCAACTCTCACCCTGAATAGCTTCCAGGAAGGCGGTGATGGTGGGGGGCCATCAGAATGCGATGGTAAATATCATCCTGATGACATGCCAGTCGTTGCTCTATCAACTGGATGGTATAGTGGAGGTAGCAGGTGCCTAAAGAATATCACCGTAAGTGCTAATGGTCGTAGTGTGAGTGCCATGGTTGTCGACGAATGTGACTCTACAATGGGATGTGACAACGAACATGATTATCAACCTCCTTGTCACAATAACATTGTTGATGCGTCAAAAGCTGTTTGGAAGGCTTTGGGAGTGCCGGAAAATGATTGGGGTGATATGGATATAACTTGGTCTGATGCATAGAAAGATTATCATATGCTTTCTTTTTTTGTATCTCTGGCCTAAAATGCTACCCCACTATCTGTTTACATACTCGAACTATGTTGTCTAATCTGTTCAATGATGCTATTTTATACAAGATGATCATATATACACTAGTTTTTCAAAAATCAAACAATTCAAAGGTAGTTGTGACACACATATACAATAGTATATTAAGGTGAACTGGGCATCTGTGATATAGTTGAAACTGTACAAACTCCACCCCGACTCTGTCAAAACCCGAAATATAATGAAATTGGACTAGAATCTACCTATGGTATCTCGTAGGTTCATGCCAAAGAAACGCTCAACACAACCCAAGTCCAAATATTGTCTATTCATTATCAAATTGTCTCAGAATACATAAATGCTCAAACTAACCTTAACCTAATACTGGGCTTGCCCATACTAGACAAGCACCCTAAACCCCAAACACAAACAATTTTTACTCAGGCCTACAAATCCATCATGTAGGGAAAAACAGTGGATTGGACTGCTTCTACAAAGCCATTCTAAAACAGAACCAAACACACAGTTAGATTCTGAACAATTACATAATCAAGAACTCATAAAGCATTCTAATCATTCTAGGAAAATATACCGCATCCCGAACTCAACTTCTTGTTTTGGTCCATCCCAAACTGACTCCTACTTTATTAACATCTCATACATTTATTCAATATCTATCATACTTTATTCACATTTTTCCATACTTTATTCACTCTATTTTCTATCTTATTCAATATATCTCCCACTTTATACACCTTATCTTAAAACTTGTACCTACACCAACAGAAAGATAAGTCCGAGACAGAGGAGTACAAAACTGTCACATATAAGCATCATCTAATCATCTCAAACCAGAAAAAATACAAATTCTATTGGAATTGAGATTCAGTATTACTACTAGTCAAGCTCAATACTTGATAATCATTCCAATTCATCAAAAGACAGGATTCAATTCTACAGAATTACCAATCGCTCAAAAAACAGTAACCTAAACATCACAACCAAACAAGATCTACTAAAAAACCCGAAATCAACCACCGAAACCATAAAGAGTACGGCCCTGCCTCTTGAGAGCATACACAACATCCATAGCAGTAACAGTCTTCCTCCTAGCATGCTCCGTATAAGTGACAGCATCTCTGATAACATTCTCCAAGAATATCTTGAGAACTCCTCGAGTCTCCTCATAAATCAGCCCGCTGATCCTCTTCACTCCGCCTCGCCTCGCCAGACGACGAATGGCTGGCTTGGTTATGCCCTGGATGTTGTCGCGGAGAACCTTTCTGTGTCGCTTGGCTCCGCCTTTGCCGAGACCCTTACCGCCCTTTCCACGGCCAGACATTTTTGGTTTTGGTAGAGAAGATTGGCTGATTGATTGGTATTGGATTGTAGGTGTGAGAGATGGAATGGATGAGTGGAATTGGTTGTGTTAAATAGGGATCTGGTTTTGGATTTGAAAATTGTTTTGGAGGGAATGGGAAATTATTTTGGCGGGCGGAAATTTTTGAGTTTTTGGATTTAGATCCGAGTCAAATGATCTGGTGTCTTGTTGGCCGTTGGATGGATTTGAATCATTTGGTGGATTGTTGACACGGATTGATGACTCGGCATCGAGATGGAGCTGGACTAATAAAACTTATTCCACGATACTATACATTAAAAAAGAGTAATCATGCTGAATACAATATGTTAGAATTCTTGATAACTTGTCTAAAACATGTATGTTAGTTAATAAAAGTATTGTTAAAACATCTATATTCTCTCCATCCATTGTAAATTGTTTACTTTTATCATTTTGGACGTTATATTAGAATTGTCCACTTAATTTATTTTTATATCATAAAATATACTTCATCCATTCCAAATTCAACTTACCGTGAGCCTAAACACAAGTTTTAAGAGAAGATGAAATAATGTAGGATAGATAGTGATAGATATGAAAGAGAGTAAATATAGTACTCCAACTAGATTAAGATTGAGTTGTGAATAGTAGGTGAATAAAAACGGTTACTAATTCAACTATATTAAAAACAACCAAGTGCCCAACTTGAGTTTAAGTTGTTTGCCAAACAATCACTATGTTAGCAAGACTCGACATAGAGTAACTGACAAGGGGTGTGTATCTGGTGTCGGGTAAACTTATTAGAAATTCACAAAGTTTTATGTGTGATGGATTTTGGATAACTTATTTAGATACATCCTATGCTATTAATAAAAACATCCGATGTCAATCAAAATATGGTCTTTAAATAACTTATATATGATGTTTATATTGACGTTTTCTCATGCAAAAGAAAATGAATTTTATTAGCAAAAGAAATGGATGTCATCGTCCAAGAAGCCGTGGAACTTAACGAGAAGTTAAGTGAGATGGATCAGTTAGCCAAATGCTCCGTCTTTGCTGGTTCATCAGTGACTCCTAATAGGCTTGATAAGATGGTTGGATTTGACCAGCAGTTGCTTCATTTGATGGATCAGCTCACTCTGGAGCAAGTAAGTATTGGAGTATTAATATAAATGGTAAATTTCACACCTCTACGTGTTTGAAACTTTAGATGAGATGGATATCTATTTAGGTATCAGGCTTTGGTTGCGATATTGGATATTAATATAAATAACTAAATTGAGCTTTTAGATGAGATGGAATTATCGATGGACTCGATATGTCATCCCGGTTGTGGCATGGGAGGAGGTACTGGTAAAACTACTCTTGCTAGAAATGTTTATAATCATCCATATGCTGTGTGCCTGTGTGTACAGAAAAGTGATGATTTTTTACACTGATGCTAAGATTCTTAGTGCCGTTTTACAATGTATTGGTGTTGATCAAATGGGACAGAAAATTGATGATTTTTTAGGTGAACAATTGTACAAAGGTCTGTTTGGTAGAAAATATCTAATCATACTGGATGATGTGTGGAGTAGCTTGGTTTGGGATAAGATGCAGAGATTCTTTCCTGACAACGATAACGGAAGTAGGATCCTGGTAACTACTAGGCTCTTGGATGTTGCACGTAGTGTTGGTTCGTGTAATCCTTATGATATTAAGCTTCTAGATAACAATACAAGTTGGGAGTTATTCTCTGAGATTGTCTTTGGGGAAGAAGTTTGCCCTCTTGAATTGGAATATTGTGGAAACAAAATTGTCAGGAGTTGCAACGGACTTCCTCCGGCAATAACGGTGATTGGAGGGCTCCTCAAAATGTCTCTCAAGACATTGGATATTGGGAGGATGTCGAGGGAAATGTTAGCTCCCTCATAAATACAGAGAATAATGAGCATTGCTTAGAGATTTTTTCATCAAGTTACAACCACTTACCCGTTCATTTAAGGCCATGATTCCTCTACATGGCAACTTTGGAAGAAGATTTTGAATTTTGCATCTCTGATCTCATCAAGCTATGGGTTGTTGATGGATTCTTAAAACCAGTTGAAGGCCGGGCTTTGGAGGATGTTGCACTAGAATATCTGAATGATCTTATTGGTAGGAATCTTATTATGGTTGGGAATCGAGGTTCAAGGGGAAAATAAAGAGTTGCACTGTCCATGATCTGTTAAGGGATTTTTGCATGAGAGAAGCTCAAAATGAAAGGTTTCTTTGTGTCATTAAAGCGGATGTACTCAACCTGCCAGAGAGATTAGAAAGTGAGCGTCGTTTGGTTTGTATTCCGTGCAGTGAGGAACTCAATCATGTCTTGCCATCAATGTCACTCGTTTGTTCTTTCATTTGCAATTCACGTCCACCAGAGTTCACCTCAGGCTGCAGATTACTAAGAGTGTTTTATGCTTATACTTCGGACATAGAGGTTAAGCATCTCGTTAATTCTGATTTCTTGGATGTAAAGGTGATTAGCATATGGTCTCCGAGTTGAATAATTAAATACCATTAGTCTGGAATTAATAGATATTAATATTTTTTGGGCACAATAGGAAGGAAGTTCTACCATCCGAAATTTGGGAGTTACCAAATCTTCAACATCTCTTGTTCGATATAGTCACTTTGCCGGATCCTACAGCTGCACAACAGACTTGCGTCCTGAAAAATCTGCAAACTCTTTGTGGCATTAGGAACTTCAATTGCACCTATGCAGTACTTACCATGATCCCAAATTTAAAAGAAATGAGAGTTTTTTATGATATGGACCATGTCTCAGAGGATGCAAAGCTGTCAAGTTGCTTCACCAATCTGGTTCAGCTTCATGAACTGGAAACATTAGTATGTTCCTTCACACGCCATGAATATCACAGGTGTGTTTTCAATGAGCCGAAGAATCTCAAATTTTCGCCTAACATTAGAAAATTGACTTTATATCGATCTTATATTCCATGGGAATATATGACAATTGTCGGTTCACTGCTCCATCTCGAAGTGCTCAAACTACAATTTAATGCGTTTTGTGGCAAAGAGTGGAACTCAATTGAAAGAGAGTTTCAGTGCCTAAAAGTAATGTCAATACGGGAATGTTATCTTGAAATCTGGAGAGCAGATAGTTACCATTTCCCAACACTTAAGCGCTTACATCTAGTGGATGTGAACTTGGAAGAAATTCCTTCTGGTATTGGAGAAGTAGCATCACTAGAATTAATTGAGTTGAGAGGATGTCCACAATCTGCTACTATTTCAGCTCAGGAAATGCTAGAAGAACAACGAAACCAGGGAAATGATGATCTGTTGATTCAAGGTAGCTACATTACTGAACTGGAATGTGGCAAGGTTGATCTTGACGAGCTGGAGAAATTTGAAGATGATTTCCACGTGAGTTTTGCTATTTAAACATTTTACTAGTACATGATAGAGCTTAATTTAAACTTTCCAGCGAATCCTTCTTTTCCTTTGCTGTTTATTTTCAAAATATTTGATTTTTGCCAAGTAGTAACATGGGTGAAAGACAAATAGAAGTCTAGTGACGAGGAACAAGTGAGTGATCACGAAAAGAAGAATACTTGTGTCTGTGACGTTAAACATCAGTTCAACTGTTTTTTTTCACGTGTGAAGGAAGAAACTGAAATAATGCCACCTAAGTCATATATGCTGTTAACAAAATCATCTTTACCTATGAAACCAGGCAATTTATGAATAGTAAAATAAACTTATCGAAACCTTGTTTGGACTACTGCAATGCTGGTTGGTGATGCACAGACATTGAAGATATAAACATCCCATATAATTCTGCTTGACATAAGCACGAGTGTTTTTATTCTTATAATGATCTTGGCTATAGCCTATATGTATGTGCCTTCATGTTTGATGAAATTTTCCTATTGTGATTTGTTATTCAGGGTGAAGCTAGAGCTGATAAAAATCAAACCATGGAGCATTCAGTGTGGGAAAAGTCTTGCCAGTTTTGTGCATATGATTAGCTGACTTTTGAACCTCGTCCTCTATATTGCACACCATGTCGGTTACGCATAGAAAGAAATGCAATGTATTATACCTTTACCGTTGATATAGTTGAACATTTCTTCTGCATCCCTTGTTATAACGATGCTCGTGGAGACACCATTGTAGCTGAAGGAAACAAAATTCCTAAAGCAGCAATATACAAGAAGAAAAATGATGAGGAAACTAAAGAATTGGTATGTGAATCAACTTTTCTGAACTTGTAAGTGAGTAACAATTAGTCAGTTCAGATACTAAATATACATGTTTTGCAGTGGGTTCAATGTGATAAGTGTGAAGCTTGGCAGCATCACATATGTGCATTTTTTAATCCCAGAAAAAATGGTGGAGAAACTGAATACACCTGTCCTAGTTGTTATAATGAAGTGGTTGAACTAGGAGAACATGTGTCACTGCTGCAGAGTTCTGTTCTCGTATCAGAAGATCTGCCTAGAACCATTTTAAGCAATCACATAGAACAGCGGTTATCTGCAAAATTGAGGCAAGAAAGGCTAGATAGGGCTGCATTACGAGGAAAAAGCTACGATGAGGTGATGCACTACTTGCTGTAACTGAACATGTGTTTCCTTTCCAATCATACATTGTAGAGACTACTTCTTAGGAATACATTTGAGTTATTTCTTCCAGTTACGTTAGTTCATATGGTTTCATGTAGCAAACAGAAATCTTACAGGCAAATTTGATTGATTTGTACCTTTTCTTCTTAATTCTTGTCACATTTTCACTTGAGAACTACTGACCTCTCTGAGTCTCCCCAGTTTGTTCCTTGACAATCCTACAATGAATTCAACTGATTCTTTTTGTTTATTTCTTTATCATACGTGTAAATTATGACCACCGTATCCTTGGATAGCAGTAAGTAGCTATTTTCCTTTGTTCTTTACAGGTTCCTGGAGCAGAACCACTTGTCATGAGAGTGGTGTCATCAGTGGACAAAAGGTTGAGAGTTGAACCATGGTTTCTTGAAATTTTCCAACAGGATGATTACCCAGTGGAGTTTCCTTATACATCTAAGCTACACCTTATGTAAAAAGAAGGTAGTGCAGAGTGCAGACAATCAGATATATGGAATTGTTTTTACCTTTTATAAGTACTTAGTACTATAAAATTGCAGAATAATTTGAAAGAGGCAACCTCAAGTTTATTTTATTGTTTTTATGCTTTAAAGAATTGATCGTAGAACTGTCTTTTTGAAAAGTTCAAGTTCTGAATCTGATAGAAGGTTAAAACTAAGTTGAGTTCTGATGTAGCCTTGATTGTTCAGTTGCACCGTCTGATATGAGTACTTTTGCAGTCGCTGCTGTTTTATATCACAGGTTACCTTAATTACTGCCGAGTGAGACCAAATATTGGGCCGAAGTATGGAACTTTAGTATCTGTGTAAAATCCAGCAGAAATTTGAATGAATAGTACCACTGAAGCAAGTTCTAATAGTTGTGTGCTGTATATAGTTAAAGGTTGCATGTGAAAGACGCATCTCATAGGAAAAATGTGAACTTCAACACCGAGTGAAAATTAAGACCAAGGCGAATGTATGTATTGTTTCATTGTTGCAGTTCCTTTTACTCTATTATGTATCTTGGTTTCGGAGTAGTTTCTCTAATTGGGTGGAATAAATGTAAACAAGGAAAACGTGTTATACGACTTGAAATGCTTCCTCAGACGGGTATAAGAATTTATGCAAGGAAGAAATGAAAATGAAAAAAGACGGATTTTTTAAGCTGGCTAATATATCACACATTCACACTTCAGTTCATTGCTAACTGTCTATATTTGATAATGCAGATGGTACTATTGTTTCAGAAGATAGAAGGTGTTGGGGTTTGCTTGTTTGGCATGTGTGAGGCCCTCGAGGGAAAAAAAAAAAAAAAACTTACGAACTCAGTTAGAAAGGTATGATAAACGCTTGAATAAGAAAATTGATCGTCTTATGTTAATTTACAAAATTAGTTGTTTATGCATATTTAATGGAATGTCCGATGAAGAACACCACGAAGAGTCGAAGTACCTCGGGTCGAGGTAATAAAATTACACTCCTTCTCAACCATCTTATGTTTAACGGTGATTCTTAAACTAAGTAGCGATTTCAGTATCGAAATGACTAAATCGAAAATCCAAAAAATGTAAAGAAACAAAAGTCCATTTAAACCAAGCTTTCAAATCAACACTCGAATCGAACATTATAATTGTCCAATGTATAATGATATTAGACCACATGTGCACAAAAAAATAACTAACTAGTAAATAGTCATGTAACACATGACATGTTTACTATAGCCAATCTAAAATCCATTGTAATTAGGTAACTCTCTACCTACAAGTAGTATAGACATACTTGTATACATACAAGTATATTCCCACAATCTAATCCATTATACACAATAACTAAGTGGACACCATCTTCTTCCTCTTTCACTCTCTCCTTCTTCAACCTCCATTAACAACCTCCATAGCCAAACTCCTTCAAGCTTCACATCTCCATTTATCCTTCACCATTTTTCACATGCAAATACATATTCCTTATCATCTCAACTTGAGAAAGATAATGACACATCTCAAATCATGATCAAGCTACAACAAAGAAGTAAAAAGGAACACAATTTGTCAAGTCAATTTCAAAGTGGAGAAGGAATTGATCCAAAACACTAAGAAGAAAAGTGTTAAGGTGGGTTAAAATGTTCTTCTAAAACTAGTTTTTAATCTTGATGCATGCACATGTTCTTGATGAAATTTTGATGATTCTTCCTTACAAACTAAAATAAGTGAGTAATATGGCCTCACAATCAATTGGGTAAGTTATCTAATGGATTGCATGTTGATTTTGAAGTAGACTAAGCTCAAATCTCGAAAATCCCCAAATCCCGTAAGCAATCTGCCCTGTTTTTGTAAAACACAAAATAAATAGTTTCATTCTTTTGTTATAGTTGCGAAATTAACTAGACATGTAAAACATTATTTTGCATCTCTGAGATTTGGAATTAGGTTAAAATGACGTTTAATGAATCAATAAAATTCGCGAAAGATTCAACATTTGAAATGTTGACAGAACAGGGTACTGTTAGTAAAACCCCAATTATTCATCTATAAAATGATCAAATCGGCCTTAGACTCTGTTAAATGAGAGAGACATGAGATTTATACATTTTCCAATAAGAATCATGATATTTGGAGTGGTATAGAATATTTTATGAATATTTTCCCATCATTGCGCACTGCATGAGCAATTTAGGTAGAAAATTCCTAATTGACAGTCTATAAATGTGTTTTAGACTCAAAAGTATGTTTTGAATAGAAAATTCAATCATCTATTGTAAAAAAAATGATAAACACCATATTAACTATCTTTGACCACCAAAATGTATTTTATAAGTAGAGACTAGTAAGCTGCCAGAATCGGAAGATTAAAAAACTGAACTTGAATTCGAAGTTTATCGCACGGATAACTTCAAGGACCTAATTTAAAAAAAAATTATAAATGACTTAAGATAAGTAATAAATCTTTTGGAATGGATTCGACCCTAGAGGTTAACCTTCCTTAAGGGAAAAAGGGAATTGTGCGTGGAGATGATTTGATCGTGCACCTCTAACAACACATTTCAATAATTTTATATATCGATAACACATCTAAAGCGTGATGGAGGAAAATAAGTTATAGTAGCGAAAATAAGAATCATAATAATAAGCGAGGTGACAACCTCGCTAAAAAGAGATTGACGAGGTGACAACCTCGCGTAAAGAGATTGACGAGGGTGACAACCTCGCGTAAAAGAGATTGACGAGGTGGAAACCTCGTAAAAAGAGTCCTTAAATTGAATTAGAGGCGATCGCTAAATGTCATGCGGATGAAGTGCTACATCGCGTGTTGCGGTGGGAGCCACCACTCGAGTCCGTGGGGCCACCTCTAGAGGACTAACCTATCATGTTTGTGATGATCCTTAAATTGAATTAGGCGATCGCTAAGTGCCATGCGGGCGGTACATCGTGTATTTGCGGTGGGAGCCACCTCTCGAGTCCGTAGGGCCACCTCTAGAGGACTAACCTATCATGTTTGAGATGATCCTTAAATTGAATTAGAGGCGTTAGCTAGGTGCCATGCGGGCAGAAGTGCTACATCAGCGTGTTGCGGTGGGAGCCACCACTCGAGTCCGTGGGGCCACCTCTGAGGACTAACCTATCATGTTTGTGATGATCCTTAAATTGAATTAGGCGTTAAGCTAAGTGCCATGCGGAGTGCTACATCGCGTGTTGCGGTGGGACCACCATTCGAGTCGTAGGGCCACCTCTAGAGACTAACCTATCATGTTTGTGATGATCCTTAAATTGAATTAGGGCGTTAGAGTGCCATGCGGGCGAAGTGCTACATCAGCGTGTTGCGGTGGGAGCCACCTCTCGAGTCCGTGAGGGCCACCTCTGAGGACTAACCTATCATGCTTGTGATGATCCTTAAATTGAATTAGGGTAGTCGCTAAGTGCCGTGCGGGCAGTGCTACATCGTGTATTTGCGGTGGGAGCCACCTCTCAAGTCCGTGAGGGCCACCTCTGAGAACTAACCTATCATGCTTGTGATGATCCTTAATTAATTGAATTAGGCGTGGCGAAGTGCCGTGCGGGCCAGTACTACATCGTGTATTTGCGAGGAGCCACCTCTAGAGTCCGTAGGGCCACTCTGAGGGTGACCATAATGAATGCAATAACTAAATATATATTGTTGGAATAAAACTCCGTCAAGATGTTAAATCAATAAGATGACAAGAAGTACTATGAAAGAATCGATATTTATAATTGAAACAACTAAAGTTTATAACAAGATATGAGTTTGATAACGCACAATGTGCATTTAGGATTTTGGTCCATCTAACAAATTTTAACGGTTGATATCTTGA
Source organism: Plantago major (assembly GCA_026545765.1). Classification (NCBI taxonomy): domain Eukaryota; kingdom Viridiplantae; phylum Streptophyta; class Magnoliopsida; order Lamiales; family Plantaginaceae; genus Plantago; species Plantago major. The sequence continues at coordinate 8,570 of JAIFAC010000194.1, read as the reverse complement.
AACACGTTTAATACATATGCATCACTTATGATCAAACAAATCAAACTTTTTCTTAAAATAAAGACCCCACCCTGTTACCCAATGGGCTCGTTTAGCTCACCCCATTTTTCTAAAATATTTCAGACGAACCGGTTTGCGGTGGAATTGGTGGTGTGCCATCGAGTGAGGATCAGTGAACGGAAGAAGAAGCTTCCGCTGATAAATCGAGAAGTCTACCTTATCGTAATTACTGGTGCAATGGGTTTATCGTATCATACAACGAGATGTATTGTATGTTAACTTCTTCGAATTTTGTATTTGATACTCCATTTTATGTATATTATCAGTTGTAATGTTACTTATATGCATAGTATCATCTCTGGAAAATCCGGGGTGTTACAAGTGGTATCGAGCTTGAGGTAATGGCCAAGGCTACACGAGATATGATCCTCACATGCGTACCGATGTATATATGATAACCATGAACCGATAGTATCAAATACAAATAAAAAGTTTTGGAAATAATAATAATAATAATAACAATAATAATAATAATAATAATAATAGAAATGGTGTACGGCAACAAACAACCATAATAACGATTGTAATCAATTAAAAAAAAGATATATTACTAAATAAAAATAACTTGTGATAAAAAACAATAAATATGTTAAACATACAAATACTTGTTAGGACCGAATGAGGATTAGAAGCTGGACCGTGAGGCTTGCACGATATCCATAAGAACTTCAGTAACGACCCACAAAAATAACCAAGCAAAACTAGAACCAACTCTTTTGTCATTTCCCAGTTATTTTCACGAACTGTAAACATTAGTACTGATATTAGAACCACGTCAATTTTGTCTCCCAACTCTAATTCTGCAACCTAACCATCAACCTTACTTGTTATCGTAAAGTAGGATAGTACCATATCTAACCTCATGGAACTACGGGCCTTGCGGATCGACATAATCACAGGAAGGATTTGGTTGGAATAAATTCCGCTCGTGTTGACTGCCATGAGAAGAGTGTCGTTTTAAAATCGGGGTAACAAGGATGTATAGTTGGAAGTGAGATGACTAGAACTTTTCTAATATTAGGGAATGGATAAAAGGTACTTATAAATACATGGTTTATTAGACCAACACGTCCAGCGTATGAAGTACCCTCGGACAAGTATCGATCGTAATTGAATTAGTGATGTATCTCCAAGGAGCCGACATGCACCACCCATCAAGGCCAAGGTGAAATGACCATCGAAAGCATACGGGAACTACCAGTTACGAAGCGAATTCCCGGGGATCACCCGTGTTGTTAGGAAGGAAAATGATGTGATCTTTAATTTGTGAGGTAGACTACCTAAAATTGAACAAGGTGACTATCAAGAATAGGTAAGGTTTATCAGCGAATAGAGTCATCGACGACCTCGAGGGGCTAGAATGTTTTCCATACTTGACTGTAACAAGGGCTTCATCCGCTCTGAGAAAAAAGCGAAGTCTCGAAGTCGCTTTGGATCCGCTATGATAGCTACAAACTCGAGGTTATGCTCTTTTGGTGATGAATGTGCCGCATGAATTTATGGACCAGACGTGCAACGTGTTTTAATTGTACCTCGACCACTAGGTAGATTTAATCATTAATGATACCCTGGTCTACTCAAAAGCACTAGCGAACAGCATGCACACCTGCGACAACAACTAGAAGTCCTACAAGGATTGTACGCGAAGTTCAATAAGTACGTATTTTGATTGAATCAAATGGCCTTCACCAGACAATATATATACGAGGAAGTGATAGCAGTGGACATCTCAAAAGTACATGATTTTCTAGAGGGGAAGATATCGGAGATAGTAATAGGATCTCAAGCTTCTTAGGTCTAACCGAGCAATATCGAAGCCCCATCCAACACTACTATGATATTTTGAGACTCTCTTTTGGATCCCACATAATGAAATAAGATTTAAACTGGATGGTATGAGTGAGACAAGTTAAGTAAATGTAACGACGGTTGGCCACGACACCGACGTTGATCTTTCCAGAATGGCTCGAGAACCTGTGGATATACAATGTTACATCCATATAAGGGATGAGAAAAATATTGATGCATATTAGTAGAGGTCTTATCGAAGCACCATTGTGGCAGGGGACGAGAACGTGGGAAATAGAAGACAAAAGGAGGAAGAATTGTCCAGAGTCGTTCAACGAGTGAATTTGGGGACCAAATTCTCTTAAGGGGGGAAGATTGTGAGACCCCTCGAGGAAAAAAAAAAATTATGAACTCAGTTAGAAAGGTATGATAAACGCTTGAATAAGAAAATTGATCGTCTTATGTTAATTTACAAAATTAGTTGTTTATGCATATTTAATGGAATGTCCGATGAAGAACACCACGAAGAGTCGAAGTACCTCGGGTCGAGGTAATAAAATTACACTCCTTCTCAACCATCTTATGTTTAACCGAGTGATTCTTAAACTAAGTGACGATTTCACGGTATCAAAATGACTAAATCGAAAATCCAAAAAATGTAAAGAAACAAAAGTCCATTTAAACCAAGCTTTCAAATCAACACTCGAATCGAACATTATAATTGTCCAATGTATAATGATATTAGACCACATGTGCACAACAAAATAACTAACTAGTAAATGGTCATGTAACACATGACATGTTTACTATAGCCAATCTAAAATCCATTGTAATTAGGTAACTACTCTCTACCTACAAGTAGTATAGACATACTTGTATACATACAAGTATATTCCCACAATCTAATCCATTATACACAATAACTAAGTGAACACCATCTTCTTCCTCTTTCACTCTCTCCTTCTTCAACCTCCATTAACAACCTCCATAGCCAAACTCCTTCAAGCTTCACATCTCCATTTATCCTTCACCATTTTTTCACATGCAAATACATATTCCTTATCCTCTCAACTTGAGAAAGATAATGACACATCTCAATTCATGATCAAGCTACAACAAAGAAGTAAAAAGGAACACAATTTGTCAAGTCAATTTCAAAGTGGAGAAGGAATTGATCCAAAACTCTAAGAAGAAAAGTGTTAAGGTGAGTTAAAATGTTCTTCTAAAACTAGTTTTTAATCTTGATGCATGCACATGTTCTTGATGAAATTTTGATGATTCTTCCTTACAAACTAAAATAAGTGAGTAATATGGCCTCACAATCAATTGGGTAAGTTATCTAATGGATTTCATGTTGATTTTGAAGTAGAATAAGCTCAAATCTTGAAAATCCCCAAATCACGTAAGCAATCTGCCTGTTTTGTAAAATACAAAATAAATAGTTTCATTCTTTTGTTGTAGTTGCGAATTTAACTAGACATGTAAAACATTATCTTGCATCTCTGAGATTTGGAATTAGGTTAAAATGACATTTAATGAATCAATTAAAATTCGCGAAATATTCAACATTTGAAATGTTGACAGAACAGGGTACTGTTAGTAAAACCCCAATTATTCATCTATAACATGATCAAATCGGCCTTAGACTCTGTTAAATGAGAGAGACATGAGATTTATACATTTTCAAATAAGAATCATGAATTTGGAGTGGTATAGAATATTTTATGAATATTTTCCCATCATTGCGCACTGCATGAGCAATTTAGGTAGAAAATTCCTAATTGACAGTCTATAAATGTGTTTTAGACTCAAAAGTATGTTTTGAATAGAAAATTCAATCATCTATTGTAAAAAAAAACTGATAAACACCATATTAACTATGTTTGACCACCAAAATGTATTTTATAAGTAGAGACTAGTAAAAATTTGCGAATCGGAAGATTAAAAAGCGAACTTGAATTGAAGTTTATCGCACGGATAACTTCAAGGACCTAATTAAAAAAAAAAATTATAAATGACTTAAGATAAGTAATAAATCTTTTGGAATGGATTCGACCCTAGAGGTTAACCTTCCTTAAGGGAAAAAGGGAATTGTGCGTGGAGATGATTTGATCGTCGCACCTCTAACAACACATTTCAATAATTTTATATATCGATAACACATCTAAAACATGATGGAGGAAAATAAGTTATAGTAGCGAAAATAAGAATCATAATAATAGCGAGGGTGACAACCTCGCTAAAAAGAGATTAGACGAGGTGACAACCTCGCGTAAAGAGATTGAGACGAGGGTGGCAACCGTAAAAGAGTCATTAAATTGAATTAGGCGTTCGCTAAGTGCCATGCGGAGCGAAGTGCTACATCGCGTATTTGCGGTGGGAGCCACCACTCGAGTCCGTAGGGGCCACCTCTAGAGAACTAACCTATCATGCTTGTGATGATCCTTAAATTGAATTAGGGCAGTCGCTAAGTGCCATGCGGGCCAGTGCTACATCAGCGTGTTGCGGTGGGAGCCACCACTTTCGAGTCCGTGGGGCCACCTCTAGAGGACTAATCTATCATGTTTGTGATGATCCTTAAATTGAATTAGAGGCGTCGCTAAGTGCCATGCGGAGTGCTACATCGGCGTGTTGCGGTGGGAGCCACCTCTCGAGTCCGTGAGGCCACCTCTAGAGGACTAACCTATCATGCTTGTGATGATCCTTAAATTGAATTAGGAGTGATGGCTAAGTGCCATGCGGGCAGTGCTACATCAGCGTGTTGCGGTGGGAGCCACCACTCGAGTCCGTAGGGGCCACCTCTAGAGAACTAACCTATCATGCTTGTGATGATCCTTAATTAATTGAATTAGGGCAGTCACGAAGTGCCATGCGGAGCGAAGTACTACATCGTGTATTTGCATCGAAGAATTTGGATCTGATAGTGAGCATCCAAACCATAAACGTGTCCGCATCTCTTCCCTTGAAATTGTTTCGTATTTTCAACCAGAGATCAGAGCAGTGACAGGAGAGGAACTTTGTACATTTGTGTACCATGAAATATTGGTGCGTTTCTTAGCCCCTAAATATATTGCAGATACTCGTGGTTGATAAGCAAGATTCTTTTTACATCCTTGATACTGGTCCTGTAGGTATTGCAGATAGGATACTTAGAATGTTGCAAAATGAGAGGTTTCGCAAGCTGCTATATGGGCTTGCCCTCCATTGAAAGGTGAAGAATACATTATGTATTGTGACCCCAAATTTCAAAAGATACCATTTGATAGACCTCAGGACTGGTGAGGCCGATAGCTAGGTGATCAGTTGATTCTTCTACCTACTCTAATTATGTGCTAATTGACACATTCTTTGTTCTGTATTGTATACATAACACAGGTTCTTGGCCATGTTGCGCAAAGCTGTGAAAGAAAATATTGTAGTTGAGCTAACTAATCTGTATGACCATTTCTATGTTTCTACCGGCGAATGTAGAGCAAAACTAACTGCTGCCAGGTTGCCATACTTTGGTGGAGATTACTGGCCTAGTTCTGCGGAAGATATAATCTTTCAACTGCAAGAAGAAGAATATGGGGCAAAACACAGTAAGAAGGGGCTGATGAAAAAGACTGCCATAACACGAGCGCTCAAGGCTTCAGGAAAACTGATCTTTCTTGGAGCGAATCAAAGGATTTGATGTTGATGCACATAGTAATTTTTCCCTAACATGCTCCACGATTTCTTACAGTCCCTGGCGTAGTTTATTCATGTGATTGTAGCTTGGTGAAACAATATCTCAAGTGAAGGAAGATTTTATAGTGGTCCACTTGCAGCATGCCTGCACACACTGCTGCAAGTCAATGCTGTCTGGAAATCGTTGGGTATGCGGACTCTGCAAACAATTAGGACTATGTGACATGTAAGGATTATGCCCATCTTCACCTTTAGTTAAATTAATCTTCTTTGGATCGATGTTCTTCTCAAGTAAGGATTATTGTGCCTTTTCTTATTTATTTCAGGTGCTATGAAGCTGAGCGAAAACTTGAGGACAGAGAGAGACATCCTATACACCAGAATGACAAGCATGAGCTTTATCCTGTAACTCCTTAAACTTGAGACATGCTGGCTAACATGTGCTCTTGGAATGTTTCTATTCACCATTCATTTAAGTTCTAAACATGAAGGTTACAATTACTGGTGTCCATGATGATACCACAGATAAAGATGACATTCCTGAGAGTGAGTTTTTTGAGACCAGACATGCATTTATTAGTCTTTGTCAAGGAAATCACTATCAGTATGATACTCTTAAATCGAGCAAAGTATTCCTCGATGATGATCCTCCACCATCTTCACAACCCAAGTGCCCCAGTTTTCGTAGTAGCATGCAAAGTGTGTGCCCTTGATATAGAGACTGGGAAAGGTAACGTGCAAAGTGTGTGCCCTTGATATAGAGACTGGGAAAGGTTGGCACTGTGAGATATGCCCAAATTTGATATCTGCAATGCTTGTTATCAGCAAGGCTCAGTCTACCATCCCACGAATTAACTAATCCATCAATGACCGTTATGCAAAATAAAGAAGCTCGGGAGTTACGTTTTATGCAGGTAACAAGCCCTTTTGTAGGGGAATCAGATTTGGAAAATGAATTTTGCAGGGTTGCTTGGGCTTTAGAAATGCATAGAGCTTTCATTCTTGTTCATTAAAAGCTTGAATATTTTTACAATAGTGTTATAATTACATAAATTCAATAAGGATTTATTCGGTGTTGCAGCTGAAGAAAATGCTTGAGCTTCTTGTGCATGTATCTTGTTGTCGTTCTGCTGGTGCCAATACCCAGATTGTCACAAAGTGAAGGGACTCTTCGCCACGGTATGAAGTGCAAAATGCGTGTGTCTGGAGGATGTCTGATGTGCGGAAAATGTGGTATTTCTTTCAGCTCCATGCTCGAGCATGCAAAGAATCTTCATGCAGTGTCCCCCGTTGCAGGTTTGTTTCGAAAACATCTTTACTTCAATGAGCTGTCCGGTCTCTCCATTTATGTCTGAGAAACCCCTTGAAAGGCGAGGTATAGGTAATGTCTGAGAATATTCCTTAAAGACGAAGAATGAGTAATGACATGTCGAGTGGCTTATGTACTAATGTACATATTAATCTTTCATCATGTTTGCTACAGAGACTTGAAGGAGCATATGAGACGTCTTGAACAGAAGTATGATTCCCGTAGAAGGGCTGCTGTAAATGAGATGATGAGACAGCGTGTTGCAGAGGTTCAGCATCAATTCATCGTGACACGGACACATTTGTATGTAGAGTATTAGTATCAGGATGTTAAGAACACCAATTTATCAAGAAACGAAGACAACCTGAGAACAGGGTGAATTGCTGATTGAGACGAGGATTGAAAGAAAAGTAGCAATAGGTGTATTTCAGCATGCTGTATTCCTCAGTACCATGGAAATAGGGGGTGCGGGTGGGGCGACTGTCCCAACCAAATTCCGCGTATAGTTTCTACAACTTTTACATAAATGATCAAGCCATTCCAATGGAAAGTTCATCCTTTTGATATTTCTGATTATTGAGAATGTAATTTGTAGAACCTTTCCGTTATTTGAACCCACAGTACTGTTTTCGTAGGAGGCCAGCCAGTGGTAGGAGCCCTGGCTACAGTGGGGGGTGCCACTAGGGTCGATCGAAAATTCTGCAGGCCAGTTTCTCTGCTCAAATTAAACAGTAAGGTCCCCAGTTCAACGTTCATCAGGATGTCAGAGTTACATGTATTGTGCAAATAAAGTAAGTTCTCTCTTTAAAACAAAACCGAAACTGAATAACGAGTGGTATAAACCTTTGCATTTCTACAATAAGCAACATTCAAATGCCACAGTACAGTCAGGAAGATGCTGCAGATGAATGCCGACTATCATAAAATCGATTATTGGGATGATCATGGCAAAACAAAACTAGCATCCCATGTTATCTTATGGCATAGCAAAAGGCCACCAAAAGTAAATACCAGAATTCATTCCGGCCAGACAAAAATTGTGATTCTGAAGCGAATTAGGCAACATTTGACTGAGGCGTGTCAGGATCATCTAGATATAGATATAACCTTTCCATACCCAAGGTCCTTCATTAGCTTAGTCAGAGCATTCCTCAAATGTAAAGGTACTGCCTCATTCTGCCCACCTGATTCCCTCACCACATGCTGTGCAGCCCCAAGCGCCTTTGTAAACCGCACAGACTTGGGAGCTAAAGCCAAGTATGCAACTTACACTGTGCAAGGATCGTGTTGCATTCAGGCATCCGATAAAATGACAAGCTTGGTAACATGCAACAGCCTGTACAGAGCAGTTGGGTCAATAAACCAACATCTTCACTCGCACATCTTACAAGTGGACGGCTATGTATAAAGGCTGTTCACCTCCTTGAGCATCCTGGCAAGCCAATAAATCAAACATTGGCATCACTTCCTCGGATAGACTTGTGGAGGCGCTTATTAGGTTGTAGTGCTCCTCGCTCTATCATAAGCCAAATGTTTGCACTGCAATGCTTCCTTCACATCGCTCAAAGTAACCAAAGCGAATCAACATTTTTGGATCCTAATTGGCATAAGCTGTGGTTGGGATATTTCAAGAGCATTTAACGCCACCGAGCATCCCATCACATTGCAAAGACAAAACTCAATTGCATCGTCATTCACTTCAAACTTAACGGCTCACCAACACCAGCAGCCAATCCTCTATCTC
>JAIFAC010000193.1:0-149652 GCA_026545765.1 Plantago major | reverse complement strand
ATTCTTCAAAGATCCCCAAAATCAGTTTCCTTTCTGGTCTTGAAGGTATAACTGTTGGTACATACCTCTTCACTAGAAAAGCTCCCCAATTCATTTTGTGGTTTGCATTCCAGTCAGATGGGGTGAACTTTCCCAGAAGGCATTTATTCAACACCTTAAGTTCTTTTCCTCCTTGCTTTTCAGCAGGAGCAGATGATACGGCCTTAAGGTTCTTGGTGGTCATCTTCTTGGGTGCCATCTCTTATATAGTGTTTTGAATGAGTGTTTTACGATGAATTTTGCTGATTAATCGAGATTAGTCTATCTTTTAGGAAGACTAAGCCTGAAGTTGAGTTTGCGAGAGGGTTTTGCGAGAAATCTTGAGAGATTTCTTTGTTTTGATCTGATTTGAAATTTGAATTTGTAAAAGTGTTTGTCTTTTGCCCAAATCCTATATATATAGCGGACAAAATGTACGTGAATCTGACATACATCTGTTGAATATGAATGCATGTCTTTGCATCTGCATAGGCGTGAATCGTCCTTTGTACTTCATTAAATCGTAGTGGGCCATATGCATTTCTCAACGGACATTACTTGCTTTGTTTTAATCTCAACGTTGAGATCAAGCGTTTATTCATCAAGGGCTTATATTGATTATCTTGTAATGATATCAATCAACAAATGGTGATGTCTTGACTTGATGGATTTTAATAGGCTACATTCATTGTGTCACTTAGTAAGAGTAGGAACACTTAATCGTTTGAGCTTATCATTAAGGTGTCATGTCCTTATCTATATATTGTTTATCATGAAAGTGGTAAAATACAAGACATTGTACATGTTTGACTTTGAACTTATACTTTTTGGGCTTTGTGTGTCCATTTCTCTTTATGACTAAATAGCTTTACGAATTGAAGCAGGTTGTTTGAATGTATTTGACCCTCTCATTAAGTAATTTCTAGTTTTATTTACTTATTAAGTGTGTACCAACCTTTGCCTTTACGGATACCCGTTCGAAATGTTTTGCCTTCCGAGTGTTGCTACTCGAAACCTTTGCATCACTTCTTATCAACTTGGCTTTACGAGAACACATTCTTAGAGGCTACTTCTTTTCTACCTCACTTTTCGACTTGATTCATGACAATTTTTCGGTCCTTAAACTCCATTAATCCAGATTGTGTCTCAAAGTCGAGGCAGGCTTTCTTGTAAGGGCTTGGTGAAGATATCGCAAGTTGGTCTTGAGCCAATCTTGAGTATCTCTATATTGCCTTTCTCAACATGGTTTACGATGAAGTGGTGTCTAACATCAATGTGCTTTGTTACGGCATGGAACTTGGGGTTACGTGTGATTGCAATAGCACTTGTGTTATCACGAGAAAATGGGAGTTTTCTCTTCATTGAGTCCATAGTCTACGAGTTGTTGTTGAATCCACGAATTTGTGTTGCACAACAACGGTGACAATATATTCGACCTACGTGGTAGAAGTTGCAATTGAGTTTTGTTTCTTGCTAAACCATGAGATAAGTCTAGTTCGGCCCGACAAGTTCACGAGGTACTTTTCCTATCAAGCATTGATCGGCATAATCGACATCCCGAGTAACTTATTGAACTTAATCCACTTTCTTTAGGATACCACAACCCTACATCTGTACCTTTCACATACTTTAATATTTTCATAGCGGTGTTGTAGTGTGATTGCATTGGATTTGTTTGAAATATAGCACACTCGACTACATATTGAATATCAGTGTGCGCTTATAAGATAAAGTAGTGAACTTTATCAATTTCCTATACTTGTGTTCATCAACACTCTTATCGATTAGGTATAGGTCATCTTGGTTCCTATGCTCATAGGTATCTTAGCATTCTTTTGGAAGGCTTAAGATTGAACTTTGTGAGCATTTCTCTTGCATACTTTGTCGACTAATGAATATTCCATCATTGAGTTGGTCGATCCGTCTTTTTAGGATGATCCTTGATCCATCTCATCATGGGTTTAGGGCTAGTAGGGTGACATCTATGTGATTTGAATGTGAATCACTATGATTATGACTTGATACTTCTTGATGCTCTGTGACATTTGCACCTCGAAAGGCGGTGAATGTACGACACTTGCTCGGTGTGAGAGCTTTTACGGGACATGCACATCGGAGAGGTCATTTCGAGTTAGCTCTCGATGAACATCTTCAGTTTCCATTGCGGAATTCTCATGGAAATTATTCATCATATCGAGAATCATCGGTTGTTACTAGGCATTTCATCCTTTTCTTCGTCGAGTCATCCTCTCTTTCCACAATGATGTTTTCCTTTACGAGGGTTCTTCTTGAATACTTTTCATTAGTTCCTTGAACCTTTACGAGTTCATCATCAAGGGTGTTTTCTTGTTTCCTTCATAGAATCTGACATGGGCGATTCTTGAATCTTCTTTGTTCTTTTGTTGTAAACTCCATTATGCTTTGCTATTCATAGAATAACCAAGAAACACACCTTCATCGACTTTGGTTGAAATGTTCTTAGATACTCTTTTCCATTGTTAAGGACTAAACATCTACAACGAACACTTTGGATGTTTGATATTAGGGGTCTACCCGACTAAGAGTTCATATGGGGTCTTGTCATGGTGTTTGTTTATCAAACATACATTACGAGTGTAGCATGTTGTGTTTGACTTCAACCCGATAAACTTCACTTATTTGATTAACATTAGCATTGTCCTTCTTTGCTTCTTTAAGGGTTCTATTTTTCCTTTTTCTGACACCATTTTGTTGTGGTGTTCCTCTGAGGAAAGTTGGTGTTGTATACCTTTCTTTAAAACTCCTTTATGTCTTTGGTTGACAAACTTCGCCATAGTGCCATACGATGCGATACTTTGTCATTTTCATGACTTCAAGCTTATTAAACAAGTTTGGTATCTCCACCTAGCATCAGTTGTGCTTTAGAAAACTGACCCAAGTGAATCTTGAAGTCGTCTACAACAACGACCATACTTCTTTCTGCATAACTAATTCTGAGATGATTCAAAAGATCCATGTGTAATAGTTCCGATTGGTCTAACCTTAGAGTGTCGGTTTTGGACTTGAAGAGATTTTGGATTGTTTCCCCATCGGCGGTGAGCAGATACCATCCTTTACGAAGATGTTTTGGGAAGACCGACCACTAACTCTTTCTTGGCAAGTTTGTTGAGTTTTGAAGTTCAAGTGACTCATTCTTTTGTGCCATAACCGGTGCTTACATGTGACTGATTGACTCACCATGAGACATTCTTGGTTGTGGCGGATGCGATCGGTAACATAAAGGCGCCTTTCATGAGCAACCAAGGTATGCATGCTTTGACTCATTGTCTATAAGTTTACAATACTTTGCTTTGAATTTCACGGTGAATCCCTTATGCATAAGCTGGCTCATGCTATATAGATTATATTTCAAACCTTTAACATGTGTCGTCGGTGATTGTTAATGATCCTAATTTAGCGTTGCCAAATCGAGAGAGATTTAATTCTCCTCAGCCGTCGATACGGTCGGTGTTGCAAGCTTTGTAGTTGACGATTTGCTTTGTCTCTGTCATGTGCTTTCGCATCCACTATCGAATAGCCATTGAGCCTTAGTCGAGGCGTTACGCGCAAGCAGGAAATAGGAGTTAGGTTCTTGCCTCGGAGATAGAACCACCTAGACTAAACATTCTTCGGTAGGAATCCACATTTTAGTGAATTTCTTGGGAGTTTGTTTTGTCTAACTTGATCGAAGGAGATCTGATAAAATGGTAATTTTGATCTCAATCTTCCTTCTTGGGGTGTTTCTAGGTGTTCCTTTTGGTGCTACGGACCACAGGTTTCTAGGGTTGCTTTTAAATAAACTTAGCCTTCTGGCGGAGTTCCTTCTAGCTCGGCATTGATTTTTCGATTGGTGAGATTTCTTCCACTTAGTCTATTGCTACGTGCAATATCGACCTTGCGCCATTGTTCTTGTCCTTCCTTATATTGATGTAGAAGAACTTTCCAATATACGATGTGATGCCATTTCGAACACCTCGGCTTTACGAATCGTTCTTGAAGCTGACTAGTTCTGCACCATCTTTATTTTAATAAAATGGTATAGTAGAGAATTTGCCTATTCCAGCAATTCTTCCTTTCCTAGTAGTGTAGCAATGTGGATGGTTGCATGTATGGGGGTTGTGTTTCTTTTCAGAAACCTTATCCACAAGTTTCTTGTGAACTTGTTGTTCCTTCAAAATTGGTTGCTACTCCTTTTCCTTTGTCGACTACTAGCTTTCGACCCGATGCTATAGGTGGTTGAGGAACCATTACATTGACTTTTTACAAAATTGACCTTTCATCACTCTTCTTCGGAGGAGATGAATTACTCGATTGTTCATCAAGTCGAGTCCACCTTTCTCAGAGGGATCTCTCAGATAGGATTGAACCTCAGTGAGAGTGTCACTAGCCTTTGCATAAGATTGGAAGGATAGCTCTTTCTTTTTGAGTTCTTCATTCTCAGAAAGCAGCTTCATCATTTTCTTCTTAAGTTCATCCAAGGCTAGTTTGTGAGAATTTTCATTCTCAGATATCTGAGCTTTCAGAAAGGCTATTTGACGTTCTTGTTCCCAGATACTACGGTTGGCTCGAGAAACCTCTTTTCAAGAGTTTCTTTGCTTTCCTCTAGAATTACGGTTTTGGAGTTTGCTTGAAATTCTTTCTCATAACGATCCAATTCACTCTTGACCAACTCAGGATCCTCAATTCCATCATCACTCTCATAGTACGAAATTGTGAATTGTTAGTTACCTCATCGGCCATAAGACACATTTCAATGTTGGAGATATGCGGACCCGACAATCTCAGCAACTCCACACATTTCATTCTTCTTAAGGCCGAAGTCGATTACATCGTGGGTGATTCCACACAATTCTGGTGATGGTAGGTTTGAGTCATCTGAATCTCCATCTTCAGAATCTGTCTCAATGTCTAGAGCATCAAGTTGAATTTGAATCTTCTTCCTTTCATCAGTCAGTAAGGCCCTTTGATTTCTCTTGAAATTTCTTGGTCCTTCTTATCGATCTTGAGCTTATTTAAGCGGACAATCTCTCTTGAAGTGACCGGGCTTTTGACAATAGAAGCGAGATATCATTTCCTATTTACTGCGACAGTACTAACATCTTCTTTGAATGGGGTGTTAGGAGAGTTGTTCATTTGTATGTTCTTATCTTGATGATAGTTTGGGCGAAGATGCTTTTCGACTTTTCTTTAGCTTTTCTTCTCACAATCTCTTGACTCTAGAATTTCTTCATGTGTCTTCTTCAAGAGAATTTTCTTGATGCATCTTTGGTATCCTTCTTTTGAAGTACCTTGAAACTAGAGCAACACTTTGCAACTTTTGGTGATTGTTCTTCAGGTTGTCTCATATTCTCTGATGCAAGATGAGAAAAGAGCTCTCTTGGAGTAATACTTGGCATCCCTTGATTGAAATAAAGAACTTAATGTGTTCCCGTTGTGATTGTGATTGAGACTTGACAATAGTCTTAATCTTTTAAAGTGGGAGTATCTGTTGCTTTCACCAAGTGCAGCCATATCACTCATAAGTGTAGTAAACACGAAATCAAGTTCTTCGGAGTTTCGGTGGGACCTTGTTTGAAGTTTTGGAACTTGATTTAAGGACTTGAACTTGTTTTCCTTGGTTTTCTCGGTTAAACGCAGATTACTTCAACGATTGCGCGACTTTCTCCATTTAGCACCCACGGTTTACTGTATGCTCGGTGTTGATCGATGATGATGTTCTGAGCTTGACCATCAATCGTGTCTCTTGGCATCTTAGGATGTCGAGCTCTCTTGGCTTGTCTTCATACATAATGCTTCCCTGAGCAACATGACCACTATCACTAGCTTGACCGTATCCTCGCTTCCATCTTCCTTATGCGAGGCTTTTCTTCCATCAGACACCTCGATGCTGTTTGGGTTATACGATTTTGATAGGCCCTTCATTGATGACATAGATCATCCTAGTCACTAATGGCCTCGGATGAAGCATCATGTTGTTCTTCCATTTCGTAGTTTTACGGTTTGAGAATGGGTGCATCACTCGAAGACATACCTGCACACTTAACACACATATTATATAATCCTTAGAGAGGGACAAAGTTTCTTCACCTATCGGGATCTAGGTTGATCTTGAAGGCTTGTGAACCTCTGCTCTGATACCACTTGTTGGTCGAGATAACGCAAAGTAAAAGGCTAGAGGGGGTGAATAGTCTTTTAAAACTTTTGTCGATAAACACGATTTCTCGAAACACAGGGGTTTCGATACTTAAATCGAGCCTTGGAAGACTTTAAGATAGGTAAGTCTTGAAATAATAAGTATGTGTGTGCTTTCTTTGAAATGTAAATCTGAAAGGTAAATGACCTGAAAGTATAGTGGTATCTGGGCGTGGCGTAATCCTCCAACTAATCCACTTCGGTCTTTACGAGACCTAGAATTCACTAGAAACGAGATAATTGAGTTCACCTTACAATAATCCTATTCTAAGATTTCCAAACAAATGGTTCCCAACCAAATGTTCCCCGACAGGTTATTCGACTCCTAGAGATAAGTACTTCCTCTACTCGAGATAACCTTGGGTTATTCACGATTTCCCAAATCAAGTACTTCCTCTACTCCACGCCTTGAAGGTGTTGGTTATAAGGTTTGTCAGAGAGGCTTCTCGTATAACTTTTCAGTTATGTTTTCAGAGAGCCTAATAGAACAAGACTACTTAATACACTTGTTCAGTGGATGGCAGTCTACTCTAAACTAACCCAAGTAATTGATGTGGATTACGGAGAATGAGCTTGAAAGGGTGTCGATAGTTCAACTCTTTCACGAATAACAATCTCTTGTTAAGGTTCAAGACAACTTAGAACTACTAGTGATTCTTCAAGCAACAGAAAGCTTTCAGAAAGGGTAGTAGAGTGCTTGAGAGAATACTTTGCTTGATGGTATGTTTGCAAGATAGAGCGTTCTAAGGTATGTATTTCAAGCATCTAAGTGTGTCATATATATAGATAAATTTGAGAGGCGTTCGAATTGTATCCGTTGTGCTCTCTATCAAATTATATCCGTTTATATCTTGAATTATGTACTCAGAAGTCACTATCTCATGTTTCAAATAGGACTTGCTTTTTGCAGCATTTCTACCGATGCATTTAATGCATAGTACTGTTCATTGTCCTTTAGTCTTAACGGATACATGAGGCTTTCTGGAAGCTCACATGTCTCCCTTCTTTGATTAATATGTTCAAGACTTAGCATATGTGCAAATGTTACACTTATAACATGGTCCAGAGACATTTTAAATCAAATGAGACTTAACCTTGATATCTTCATAAATCTTGTGCAATCTTCAGTCTTCTAATCTTCAGAAAAGCTCCATTGCTAGGATTGATCTTCATGGTCTTCTGGAAATAAAAATTACACTCATAGACCTATAATCCTAATACAAGATTTACTAGACTAATCATACTCAGTGATTTCCTCTTTTACAATGTTCAAGTGAACCAAGAGTACTTAATCACCTTTCTGGCTAAGATAAGAACATGTGATGAGTGATCAAAATACTAACAGATATTCCTAACACAAACTAAGTACTTCCTATGCTCGGTAACCTTGGAGTTGTTCCTTAGTTTTCCAAACTAACTACTTCCTGTACTCCATGCCGTATGTGGTGTTGGTTAAGGTAGTTTGTCAGGTGAGTAGTCTTAATAACTTTCTCAGTTATGTAGGAATACTCTATAGAACAAGAATCACTTAACACACTTTACAATGTGTGGTGATAAGATCTTCTTGACCCAGTCGATGTTAAATGTTACGGAGAATGCAACTCGGATGCTTGATCTTTTGATTCAACTCCTTCACGATAGCAATGCTAGTTAAGGATCGAGGACACTTAGAACTTTCGTGCTACTTAGAATTGAAGAGCTTAGTCATGGCATGTAAGCTAAAGAGGAAGTAAGTTTGAAGGCTTGTATGCTTGAGAGAAAGATACCACTAGTTGTATTATCGGAGAAGCTTGCTATTTTGATGAGTTCGATTAATGTAAGTTGAGGTGTGTTTCAAGCATTCTAAGTGGTGATATTTATAGTTGAATTTGAAGCCGTTTGAATAGTATCCGTTAGGCTCAATTCAAATTTAAACTATTGATATCTGAAAATAGTATTGTAGAAGCGTTCTCTCTTTTGAGATTTCCTCTTTTGTTAGATGTCTACATCTGCATTTATTGCATTGTACTATTTTGTCTGTATTGCCGATGGAACTATGAGCGCTTTACGAAGCATTGCATGTCCCTTTCGAGAGACCTTCACATCTCCGGATACTTGAAACATTGTTTCCCGGAAATATAGTTTTATCAAGGTAGGTATCGTGGGCACTTTTCCTCGTTTAGAAACCTTGTGTTCTCGGATATCTTTTGTGAAACTGTTTATTGAAAAATATTTGTTTCTTGAAGATGTCTGGACATAGGTATCGATGACCTTAATCTTGACAATCTTGTGCGATCTTCAAATCTTCAAATTTGTTGAACTCTTACGCGGATGCCTTCTTCTTGGTCTTCTTCAAAGATATAAAATTACATTCAAAGACCTAACATCCTATCAAGATTTGCTAGACCATCATACTTCTTGATTTTCCTCTTTTACGGTGTTAGTGAACGAGTACTAACCACCTTTACGAGCTAGGATAAGTCATTAGGTTCTTGATCAAAATCTAAGCAGATATTCCTAACAAATTTTCCCTTTTGATCAGTCAGCGATGACTATCTTTAAAACTATTACAACTTGGAAGAGGAACAATCGACACTTAATCATTTCTTATGATCTTTTCAATTCATTTTAATCAAGTGCGAAAGTAAACATCAACCAAATCACGAGGTGTGATCTTTCTTTGACAAGTTATCTTTTTATAGATTGATATCGAGTAGGTTCATCGGATATATTCAAAGAAAGTTCACAGATAACTTAAATAAAATACATTCTGACTCGAAGATACAAAACACTTGGTTGAATTAGAACAACAGGAGTAACCAAGCTCCAAGTAAACATTCTAATTTACTAATCTTTAAGTCTTCAAAATCTTCAAGTCTTCAATCAGCAGATCTATGGATCAATTAGCGAATTCCCTTTCCCCAAACCTTTTGATATCATCTGAGTAGTCATAGAGCAAGGTCCTGACTATCATCTCAGTGTTTCTGGCAAATCCACAAACTTCCTTGTAGGTTTTGGTGGGATTCTTCTTGGCAAAATGTTTGACCCATAAATACTTTCTCTATTTCCAGGCATGCTCAATTCTGATATCAGATAGCTTGAAGTATTCATAAATAATCTTCAGATATCTTATGTCACCCTTGTATTGCTCTTGAGTCATGTAAAAAGACTCATAGGGTTCGACAATAAGTCTTGGCCTTGTGCCTGTTCTAGTCAACTTGGGAATTCTGTGCACATCATCTGGATTTCCATAGGACAATCATCGAGAGGTTCTTCTTCATGGCTTCTATTCTCTTGATTACTTCAAAATCGAAGGCTTTGATGTGGTTCTTTGTTAATCAAGGCGGCTTGTCCTTTCTCCATGCCATGAGTTGTTTATGGGTGGTTCTAGAAATTTTTCATTTACCGAAGTGCTTGAGTTCCAAAATTGAGCCATTCTTGATTAATGCACTGAGCGGAGGATTCATTGTTGGTCTTCACATACTCAATCTTGGCTTCTTCAGGCCTGAGTGGTAGTTGAAGTTTTCTTTATTCAGCTCTCAGCCTGTTCCTCCTTTGTCTTGAATTCTCCTTTGGGGGATTGCTTGAAGAACCACCCTGGATTTACTTGGTATTTCAGGAGGTGTTTTAGTACGCTAAAGGCTTTGACGACTCATTTCGAATAGGCTATCAACCCTTTTCTTTTTACGTGAAGAGGAGCTTCATCTTCATCAGTCTCTTCATCATCATCATCATCAAGATCAATTCTTGTGAGAAATTTGCAGCCTTCTTTATTGCCCTGGGATTTGATTTGGCCTTCTTCTTCTTCTTCTTCTTCTTCTTCTTCTTCTTCTTCTTCTTCAGAAGACTCATCAACCCCTTTTACATGTCTTCTCCTTGGAGCCTTGGTACTCCTTGGAGGTTTCTGTGCCCTGGCCCTTGTTATCATTCCTTTTTCAGGAAGTTGCTGAGTAGTGACTACTACTTGTAAAGCAACTTGACTTGAGAAGGGCTCATTGATTCTAAGTGGTGGTTGGGAAGATTTCTTCTTGTTTCCTCTTCCTTTCTGAGCACCAGAACCTTCCCCTTGTCTTGGATACTTTTCCCCTTAGTCATTGTTGATTGACTAAGTATCCAAAGGATTACGAGGAGATTCAAAGTGTCCTTGTAGATAATTGTAGCGGTAACCAACCGAAGTTGACCCTTGAGCTCTGATTACATTTGATAAGTCGGTTTCCTTATCAGTGAGCTCTGCCAGTGGACCTTGAGTAGCATCTGATTTTCCAGCAGCATAGCTAGCCTCATTTAGGGCTTTTTCAGCAAGATTATTATCATCATCCCTCACCATGCCTAGGTCTCTATGAGCAATGACCAAGCTTGTTGTTCTCTGAGTGATTAACTCAGTGAACTTTTTCATTCGATGAAATTTGATGCAATTACTTCTTCATTTTGTTGAGACAACTCTTTTCTTAGAGTTGCCAGAACCTGGTATCTGGCCATGTAATCATGGGAGTTGAGATTTGGTTTCTTACTGAAGCTTTGAGGAGCTATCAGTTTTCTCTTTAAGTGAGAAACTCCCAGTGAACATTTGCATGTTACGCGGGGTTACTGTCTTCTTTATCATCGAGTCTTCATCGGTGATCTTCATCCTCTTGAGTATTTTCATCAATATTCTCTAGCCGGCAACCATCTCAAAGATGGGCTTCTTTCCTTTCAGTGAGGAGGATGATACTTCTTTTGGTGATGCAGCCTTAGCATCATGCTCGTCTTCAAATACTTGCTCAGTATCTAATTCTTCAGCAATTGCCTGAACATCAAGATGGAGTTCTTTCATCTCAGCATCAGCTTCCATTTCCTTGATGGTTTGATCTTCAATTGTTTGGAACTTTGCTTTGGATTGACTATCTTCTCTTCGGTGAAGTTTTAGTTGTTGTTCTTCCTCCAACAATGCGAGTTGAAACAACTCGCTTGTGCATTCAATATTTTCTGAGTGTTGTCCTCAAAGTGCTCAACTACTTGTTCAGTAGAGTCTTTTTGTTGGGGAGATGGATGTGTAGACTTCTGAAGAGATGGGGGAGGGGAATTTTGTGGAGTCCTCTCAGTGTGCTTTTCAGCAACTGAGGCATTGTTTCCTTGTTCAATCCCTCCTGTCCCTGGTGCAGGGGCATCATCATCCTTTTTGTCATCATCATCCTTGTGATGGTCAAAGGAGGTTCTTCAAAATTATTCTCATTTGTTTCCTCCTCATCTTCAGAAACCAGATTGATCACTTCAGAAAGTGTGACCAATTGTCCATTTACTTCCTCTTGTTCAGAAGGCATGCACTGTAGGGACTTGCACAAGATTGGCTTGAATGCCATCTCCATTCTGGTCAGACCATCTGCCTTTTCAAAGGTTTCAATAAGCTTGTGTGCTACTTCCTTTATGAAGTTCTTATTCATCAACGTGGCAAATCGTATTGCTCAGTTGGAAACATTGTATGCACATAATTCTCCAAGTCAAATGCTCTTGCTCTTCTGGTAGGGTGATCAGTGACCCTTGTGATCTCAAACAGATCAGAGCATCTGAGTCTCTTCCATTTCTTGAAACACTTTAGATGCTTTGGCAGAGTATGAGCCTTGAAAAATGGAAGTGGGTCCTTGTTCAAATCTTCAGGGACCACTAAGGCACTAGCTTGAGCCTGAAAGAGAGAGGTTTGAGTTAGTTTCAAAACATTAGTAGATATCTGGTTTTTAGAGTAGTCAAGTATCGTATTACTGTGCAGCAACAGGCTCAGAAGGTTGGACTACTGAGGTTCCAGGTGCCTCAGATATCTTGGTGTGAGGAGGAGACTTGGAAGTTTGATCCTCAGCATCCTCTCTTTCTTTTTGAACTTGAGAATAAAATATAACATCATACTTAGAAATTTATCAGGAGAGAAATACTTAGACAATTACCTCCACAGTAGGAAGCTCAGACACTTGTCTCTCAGAAACTTGTGCAATTTCTGGTATTCTCTCTGGTGATGAAGGTTTGGTGGCCTCATCAATTTCCATTGGTTGAGGGGATTGAATGGGCAATTCCCCAGGAACTTCTACTTCTGTTTGAGCCTATGAGTAGAAAGTGTTAAGTATTTAGAAAAATGATCAGAGTAACATTGTGAAGAATATAGATATTTGAGATATATACCTTCTCAATAGAAGGCTCAGATACTTGTTCCTCAAAGACTTGGTGAGTCTCTGGTTGATAATGAGCTAGGCTTCTCAGCCTCATCATTCTTCTTCTCAATTGGGGCCTATTAGAAACAGTCACTTAATTAGTTAAGTGTATTAACATATATCTGAAAATTAATATCTTAAGGAACTCTCTATCACTTGTAGCATAGACTCAGATTCCTTAAGAGATGAGGCTGTGGTGGCCTCCTTCTGGGTCTACGAAATGAGCTTTCGACTTCCTCTTGTTCTTGTGTTTCTAATTCAGCTTAACAAAGATATTTTAATAAGTAACAAGTTTTAAGCATAAGTTATCACAAGTAAAGAGTTAAACCATTGACTACCTAAGCTTTGTCGAAATTTGTGGTCTGGAACTTGTGAAGTTTCCATCGTTGGTCTTGTTGTTCTTGGACCACTTCTTTGTTGGAAGTTTGAGGTGCTTGGACCTTTCACAGTGTCAACTCAGTTGCCTCCCACAGTTGATCATTACGAGTAGATACCTCGGTTTGATCCCTCTCATTGAGTTGGGGAACTGCTCATTTCGGATTTTCTTGACAAGGAAAGATGTTGGTATCTCATTGTAAATCAAGTAACATCTCAGCGGCATCCACTATTGGTACATTTGTGGTTGGTGTGGTGATTACGATCTGGATGAAGAAGGTGATCTTTGTATGGGGCCTATCGGATCTGCTTGAGGCAGACTTTTAAGTGTTGAGGAATGGCGGTATCCTCGACACTAAGTTGCCACTCATCGAGCATCTTGATATGCTTAAGTGTTACTTGCTCTGATGGTGTGTTTTGTCCAATGACCTTAGGCACAGTTGCTTCTTCAGCAATCTTTGAACTAGTTGCCTTCTCAGCAACCTCTGCACTTGTTGCTCTTTCAGCAACCTTAGGGATTATGGCTTCCCCCTCATCTTCAGATTCCTCATCGAAATGCAGGATTGAATTATCAACAATCCCTGCTGCTTCTGTAGAGAGTGTTTGAAGTTTCTCACTGCTTTTATCAGCATTGATAAGTTCATCAGTGAAGCACTCTGCAGCATTGATGAGTTCATCAGCTGTGGTCTTAGCAGCATTGATGAGTTCATATTCATTGATGATTTCATCAACGGTGGAAGCGGAATATCGAGTCGACATCCTGATGGGTATGCCTTGATTTGTCGGTGCTTCTTCGTGAAGTTACAGGCTTTTTGGTACATAGCGGAACCCTCAGATACCTCATCAGTCTTTCATTTCATGGAACCTTTCTAAGATGCAGTAACCTTTTTCATCATGTTTGTATACTCATATTTGTAGAGTAGGTTACTATTGCAATGTCCGCCGTCTCTCTGAGCTCAATGCCAAGACACTCCAGTAAGTAGCATATCTTCAATCCATAGCTTACTGTGGCTTTTCGCTCAGCAAGGCCCTTAATGATTTTAGGCTCAAAGCCTTGTATCTTCTTCACAAATTTCATGAAGGCGTACTTCCCTCAATTAAAAGGGTTTTCCAGCCTTTTGTTTTGTTGATTCAACAAGAACATCATCATCCAGCATTCTTGGCTTATCTGGTCAGCTCCTCCTTGTAGACCATCAAATCATCTGTGAAGGATACATGCTGACACATCCTAGTGGACAGCGGATATACGGGTCCTTATGTCGAAGCTTAAAGTCTATGGGTGTATGCGACATCAAGATCACACATCCTTTGTAGAGCTTTTGACACCCTCGAGGAGATCTTCATCCTTGGTGTTAGTTTCAAAATCCTTTCCAAGATTTTGAAGTTCAAGCGACTCACGAAAGTTGTTTAATCCAGCGATTTCTGTCCTTGGACTTTAGTCTTGATAGAACCATCTCGGTGCCTTGAGACTTTGGAAATAATCGTGGAGTTGTTGCGAAACTCCGGGACATCGATGAAGAAACTCCTTTGGGAAGCGGATAGAAAGCCCTTGATTTGTGCCTTTTCAAGCATATCAAGTACCGACTTCTGTCGACTTGGTTTTCAATTGCGACAATGAGGTATTCCTCAATCATGGCACCACCCAAATCATCACAGTGATTTGAAGTCCAATAATCGAGTTGAACTCTCAATCACCGATTGTTTGTTATAAACTCTTGGTGCTTACTTTTCAGCATTACTAGAGGTAGTAGCTTGGGATTTCTAGTTAGAAGCACGTTTTGGAGCCATCTCTTTAAATATTGAAAGTTTTTGAAAGTCGGAAAGAGATTAAGGTGTGAGTTTAGTGATTCTTTGCAGAATAACTAAGCGAAGAGCAATTCTGAAAACTTTGAAAGGTTTTTGCTATTTCTGTGTAAGTGTGAATGTTGGATTAGGCGAAAGTGATTTCTTTTGCCAAAATCATATATATATATAGCATCTTACTCTCAATAGACATATACATACAAATTGATTTTGTACATATGTATACGTGCAAATCTTGAGATAGGCATGGGTAAAATTCGTTTTGCATTAAATGCTTAGTGGGCCATGTGTTTTAGGTCCACTATTTCTTTGAAATTGATCTAAATGCATTAAGATCAAGCGCCCATTTCATCAAGGGTCACGATTGCTTCTTCAGCAATGATCACAATCAGTAATTGTAATTGTACCCAATTAATGAAATTTGGCATAAGGCTTTCTGAATCACATCACTTTTCTATGACTAGGGGACAGTCTTTGGACTTATGTAGTCAGTTCAGAGACTGTGTGTAACTTAACATATAAATGGAAAGATACAAAACACGGAGATGTAGTTATTGAATACGGTTGTACCACATTTCTCTTTTGTGTTCCCCTCACTAGGTGATCTAGATATCGAGTACTTGTCTGAAATCTTGAAATAACCATTTTACCCTCTGACATTTGATGTACGAGTACCGTCTCGGATATCTTTTTGCTATATGTTTCACCTTTTGTCTTTGATATTACGGATTCCTATTCGGATATCTTATCTCTTCTTTTCCTTCTCAATCATCTTTGAGTTCCTGTCTCACTCACACTTTTAGCTCCTTTTAGTATATGAGTTCCTGTCTCAGATACCTTTTTGCCTTAGATATCTAGATATTTTTTCCAGATATCTTTCTCCTTTCTGAGTTTCCGTCTCAGAGATTGGAACTTTTCAGTTCCTTTGGTAGCTCCATTAACCCAAGACTATGTCTCAAGGTTAAGAACCTGCTTTCTTGCAAAGGCTTTGTAAAGATATCTGCAAGTTGGTCTTCAGTACCAATCTTGAGTATCTCTATATTGCCTTTTTCAACATGATCTCTAATTAAGTGGTGTCTAACATCAATGTGCTTTGTTCTTGCATGAAACTTAGGATTCTGAGTTATGGCAATAGCACTTGTGTTGTCATAGAAAATCAGAGTTTTCTCTTCATTGATCTCATAGTCTCTGAGTTGTTGTTGATTCCACAATATCTATGAAGCACAACACCCAGCAGCAATATATTCAGCCTCTGTGGTAGATGTGGCAATTGAATTTTGTTTCTTGTTGAACCATGATATTAATGGCACGAAATTGACAAGTTCTGAGGTGCTTTTCTATCAAGTAATGATTTAGCATAGTCGACATCGAATAGCCAACTAAACTCGATCCACATCTTTTGGATACCTGATCCAACTTCTCTGATGCCTTTATATACCTTAATATTTTCATAGCAATGTTGTAGTGTGATTGCATTGGATTTATGCGAAATCTAGCACACTCCAAGCGCATATTGAATATCAAGTCTACTTGCGGTGAGATCTGATGAGACGATCAATTTCCTATACTTGTGTTCTTCAACACTCTTGTCAAATTCAGTTTAGGTCATTTTGGTTCCAATGCTCATAAGTATCTTAGCATTCTTTTCAGAAGGCTTTAGATTAAACTTGTTGAGCATATCCTTTGCATACTTTGTTTGACTAATGAATATTCCATCATTAAGTTGTTTGACTTGCAATCCTAGGAAGTAGTTTAATTCTTCATTCAAGGGTACTTTCTTGTTTCCTTAAAAACTACATGAGCAGATTCTTCAATCTTTTGCGTTCTTTTGTGCGTAGATTATGTAGGCTTTGCTATTAGGAGAATAACGAAATACTCATTCATACGCTTTTGGTTGAAATGTTCTCAAGTATTATTTTCCATTATCAAGAACAAAACATACGCAAACACCCTTAGATGTTTGATACTAGGGTCTACCAATCCAAAGTTCATAAGGAGTTTTGTCATGATGTTTGTTAATCAAACATCTATTTTGAGTGTAGCGGTTTGTGTTTGACTTGACCCAATAGATTTCACTTATTTCGATTAATAAGCGTTGTTCTTGCTGCTTCTTTTAGGGTCCTATTCTTTCTTTCAGTAACACCATTTTGTTGTGGTGTCCTTACTGAAGATAGTTGATGTTGTATACCTTTGCAGGTACAAAACTATTTTATGTACTGGTTCACAAACTCAATACCATAGTGCATTACGATTCTGATACCTTGTCATTTTCATGACTTCAAGCTTATTGACAAGTTTGGTATTTCAACCCTTGCATGATTTTGTTTGAGAAATCTGACCCAGTGAATCTTGAGTAATCATCAACAACAACGGACCATACTTCTTTCTTTGCATAGCTGAATTCTGAGGATTCAAAAAGATCCATATGTAACATTTGCAGTGGCCTTTCACTGGAGTGTCTAGTTTTAGACTAGAAAGATGTTTTGGATTGTTTTCCCATTTGGCAAGCTCTGCATATACCATCTTTTCTATATACCATTTTGGGTAAACCAACCACCAATTCTTTCTTGGCTAGCTTGTTCAGAGTTTTGAAGTTCAAGTGACTCATTCTTTTATGCCATAGCCAGTTTTCTTCAGTGTGGCCAAATTGACTCACCATGAGACATTCTTCAGTTGTGGCAGATGCCCAATCAGCAACATAAAGATTTCCTTTTCGCCTAGCAACCAAGACTATCTGCTTTGACTCATTGTCAATTAATTTGCATAGTTTTGACTTGATCTTTACAGTGTACCCTTTGTCTACCAATTGACTCATGCTTAGGAGACTATATTTCAATCCCTTTACATGTAGTACTTCAAAGATTGTAAGAGCTCCAAGCTTCAGATTGCCAAAACCTATGGTTGGATTTTCATCTCCTCCAGCAAATCTAATAATTGGTCCTTTATCGCATTTTCTGTAGTTAATCAGATTTGCTTTGTCTCCTATCATGTGCTTCCCACATCCACAATCAAAATGCCACTTCGGGTTCTTCCTCAGAGTGTTCTCGTCAGCCATTAGGCAAGGCTAAATGTTGGAGCAATCTGGATAGATCTCTTCAGCAACCCCCACATAATTCCCTTTTCTTTTGACCAAAGTCAACCAATTCATGAGTGATGCCACATAATTCTGGAGAAGGTAGTTTGGAGTCATCTGAGTCTTCTTCCTCGATTACATTTCGATATCGAGAGCATCCGGTTGGATTTGAATCTTTTCCTTTCTTGATGAGCATAACTCGACCTCTCTTGAAGTTTCTTCTATCTTTCTTGTCACTGTCTTTAGCTTATTGAAAGCAGGCGGTCTCTTAAAATGACCAGTTTACGACAATAGAAAGCAGATATCGTTTCCGATTTACCTTCCTCGATACTAGATGCTTCTTGAGCGGCTTGTTGTGAGCTTGATAAATACATATTTTGTCTTTGGTGACGTTTGAGCACAGATGCTTTTGACTTTTCTTTGGCTTTTCTTATCTCGATCTCGGTGACATATTTTCTCATTTGCTTCTGAAGAGCATCTTCCTCAGTCATTTCTTTGGTATCCTTCTCAGAAGTACCTTGTGTTACTAAAGCAACATTGTGAACTTTCTCAGGAATCATTTGTTATCTCTGAGTGGTTTCATAGTTAACAGTAGCTAAATGAGAAAAGAGTTCTACTGGAGTGATATTTGACATTCCTTGGTAGAAATAAAAATCTTGAATATGTTCGATTTTGATTCAAGCTTCTCGGGATATTCTTAACCTTTTTGAGTTAGAGTATCTCTCACTTTCACCAATCTGACCATTTCACTCATCGGTGTTGTAAATCGAAATCTAGTTCTTGAGAGTCTCTATGGGACCTTGTTTAAAGTTTTGGAATTTAAGCTTCAAAACTTGAACTTATTTTCCTTTGTTTTTTCTGCAACCTGATTTCTTCAATCGGTTGCGAGGCCACTTCGCGTTTTACCCCACAATTTACCTGTATGTGCTCGGAGTGGAGCGATGATGATATTGCGGTGACCATCTAGTCGATTTCTCTTGGCGTCTTAGTTGTCGAGCTCTCTGGGCTTTGTCTCATAAACAACTTGACGATGGGTCTTCCAGTTGGCCTTTTGTTTGTGAGGAACCACCACTTGGTTCTTCATCGGTGGGAACTCTGTCTCTACCATTAGAAACCTCCATGACACCTTGAGTTGTTGAATGACTATGGGGCCATTCTTTATTACTTGATCATTTAAATCCTTTGATAGCTTCTAGTTGGAGCATCATGTTGTTCTTCCATTTCTCATAGTTCTCTGGCTTGAGAATTGGAGCGTTACTTAAAGACATCCTGCAGCAAACACACTAAACAGACAAATCAAGTGTAGGTGAAAAGCAGTTAGTGGGCACTTATCTGGGATCTAGGTTCAGTGCAGAAGGCTTAGGAACCTCCCGCTCTGATACCACTTGTTGGTCCAGATAACAGCAAAGGAAAAGACTAGAGGGGGGCAGGGTGAATAGCCTTTTACAATTTCTGTCGATAAACACAATTTCTTGTGAAGATATCTGATACTTAATTTCAGAGAGCGGAAGACTTTCTAAGTGATAAGTGCTAGTGTAGCATGAAGATATAAGTGTGTCAATACTCAGCAAGGTAAATAAAGCAAGTAATAAGTTGCAGAAAGTAAATAACACAGATTTTTATAGTGGTATCTGAGGGTGGCGTAATCCCTCAACTAATCCACTCGCCCTTTCTCAGGACTTGAAATTCACTAAGATAGATATTGAGTTCTCCTTACAATAAACCTATCCCTTGATTTCCTTTTACACTAGGTTCCCAACAAAGTGTTCCCCCTGAGTTATTCCCCAGCTTTCTCAGCTAAGTACTTCCTGTATTCAGAAACATTTGAGTTGTTCCTTAGTTTCCCAAACTAAATACTTCCTATGCTCGGTAACCTTGGAGTTGTTCCTTAGTTTCCCAAACTAAGTACTTCCTGTACTCCACGCCGTATGTGGTGTTGGTTAAGGTAGTTTGTCAGGTGAGTAGTCTTAATAACTTTCTTAGTTATGTAGGAATACTCTATAGAACAAGAATCACTTAACACACTTTACAATGTGTGGTGATATGTTCTTCTTGACCAATCGATATTAAATGTTCTGGAGAATGAAACTCAGATGCTTGATCTTTTGATTCAACTCCTTCACAGATAGCAATGCTTGTTAAGGATCAGGACACTTAGAACTCAATTCAAATTTAAACTATTGATATCTGAAAATAGTACTGTAGAAGACGTTGTCTCTTTTCAGAGATTTCCTCTTTCGTTCGGATATCTCTATCTGCGCATTTATTGCATTGTACTATTTTTGTCGTGTAGTGCCAACGGAACTATGCACGCTTTCAGAAGCATTGCATGTCCTTTTCCAGAGACCTTCACATCTCGGATACTGTTGAATCATTGTTTCCGAAACATAGTTTATCAGTATCGAGTGTAAATATCTGTGGGCACTTTTTCTCGTTCAGAAACCTTGTGTTCTCAGATATCTTTTGTGAAACCTGTTTATTGAAAAACACTTGTTTCTTCAAGATATCTGGACATAGGTATCTGATGACCTTCGTCTTCAGCAATCTTGTATAGTCTTCAAATCTTCAAATTTGTTGAACTCTTCTGCCGGATGCCTTCTTTTTGGTCTTCTTGAAAGATATAAAAATTACATTCAAAGACCTAACATCCTATATAAGATTTGCTAGACTATCATACTTAGTGATTTTCCTCTTTTACAGTGTTCAAGTGAACCAAGAGTACTACCTTTCTGAGCTAAGATAAGTCATTAGGTTGCTGATCAAAATCTAAACAGATATTCCTAACACATAACTTGCTTGAAAAAAGGAAGTTCTTTGTAGCGCTTGAAGGCAATTCAGGTACGAATTCCATTCTCTTCTTTGGCAGTTAGCGTACATCTCCTCTTGCTCCCTTATCTCTTCTTGCCGATTAGCTTGGCACTGGTCTAAGAAAGCTTGCATCTGGCCCAGATCAAAGGCTCCTTGCTGCTAGTTCCTCCTATCCCTTGATTTCCGA
Source organism: Plantago major (assembly GCA_026545765.1). Taxonomy (NCBI): domain Eukaryota; kingdom Viridiplantae; phylum Streptophyta; class Magnoliopsida; order Lamiales; family Plantaginaceae; genus Plantago; species Plantago major. The sequence goes on along the minus strand of JAIFAC010000193.1, from coordinate 129,023 downwards.
ACCGCTTCCTGGTGTTTGCTAAATATCCGCTCGACCCTATTTATAGTGAATGGTTCAGTCAGAGCCACGTTCCCTGCCTCTTTCATCTCCACTCCCTGCTCTTTACATAAGCCTGCTATCAATCCTGGGAATGGGAGATTCCTCCTGTGGTTTCCTTTAAGCGAGATCATTTCTTCCATGATGATCCGGCCGATATCAACGTAATGTCTTGTCATTATTGAGTAGACCAACACTGCCTCCTCTTCATCAATTCCCAATTCGCATTAAGTGAGGTTTGGCGCTAAATTGCACCAAAGCTTGCAGTCGTTGAGGGTTGTCTTTGGTATCTCCATTTGTATGTTGTCCTCCTCATAACCACTCCTCAAAAGTAGGAGGTGGATCTCATCTTTCACTTCCTCGTAGCTCAAGTCAAAGTGTGGGGGCTCCACAAGATTCTGTTTCTTGTCCTTCTCTGGTATCTCATAGAACTTGTTCATAGTCTGAGGTCCGAAAATGAACTCGACTCCCCTTATGGGGATAGGAGGCAGCTCGCTCTCATCATCTGGGTCGTCTACTTCAAGTTGGAAGAACTCCACATAGAATTCCCTGACTATGTCGAGGTTGTAGCCATCGAGACAAATGGTAAAAGGTCCCCACCCTTGTGCGTCTAATGGTGTGAGCATCCAAGTGAAATTCTCTCTTGAGGGAAAATTGATTTGGATGTTCCTTTCGGGGGCTACTCCTCGATTTCTGTTTACTTCCAACTATGCTTGGGCTTCCTTGAGTGAAGGGCGAGTAGCATATTTCAGGCCTTCCTCTTTTCTTTCTTGATTCTCCCACTTGTGTCTTCTTCATGGTACGTAGGTTTAAAAAAATGTGTGAGATAGCGTGTTTGGAGCTAAATCAATTCTAAGGCTAGCATGCAAATCCCATGGGGTTTCTTCTCCCCCAAACCTAGTGTTTGGCACATCATGCACATCAAGTCTTAGCTTGTAGAAAGATCAATAGCTCTTCTAAAACGATCTGAGAACTAGTCATATAAACTCACTCTCACAAGGAGTCAAGTATCAAGTTTGAAAGTATAATGCATATGAAGAATCATCTAAGGGCATATGACGTAGCAAGTATGTTTCCTAGTCATAAATCATCAAGTGAAAACTATACGAGCATGTAATCGAAAGAGAAAGAAGTCATTAAGAGAATTTGTTTCCTTGAGGCATTTCATCAAACACTTGGTGAGCAAGAACAAAAACTCTCAATTTCTCTAACAAATTGTCATATCTCTATTAAGACAAGTGATAACATGTTAGACTCTACTTGTAAGCATGTATTCTCATCAACAATTAACACCCATATCAATCAAATGAAGCATATAATTGCAAAGCACCAAAGAAGCATGAAGAAAGTGAAAGAAAAGAGTTTAAGGATTTAAACTTGATAATGAGGATGAAATTGAGATGTACAGGAGTAGAGATCACTTACTTGATGTTGTTGATGGATGTACAAGCTAAGAATGCAATGGGTAAGTGCAAAATGTGGAGTTTGTGAAGAATTTTAAAGGAAAATGAAGTGGGGTGGGGAAGAAAATCAGTGAGGGTTTAAAAAGGAGGAGAGTGAAATTGCAAGCATTTCACTGTGGTCATTGGCGACCACGGTGAAATTCTTGCCTCCTTACTCCTTGGCCGAGGGTGATTCGTGCAATTTCGATTCCTTTTTTTATTTTTTATTTTTTGAAATGCAAATAAGATTCTAAACTAATAAATGAGTAAAATGAAAAAGTTTTTTGAAAAGTTTTTCAAAAAGATTTTTGGTGCGGAAAACGAGAAAAACCAAAAGCGAAGCGAAGCGTGAATGCAAGTCACGTAAATTAAGCGTGCCTTGGGTTTGCCTCCCGAAGCGCTTGTTTATGTCTTATAGCTCAACCCCTGTTTTCATGATTGCTTATTTGTCGAGGGTTAAACCCTCGATCCCGTTGAAGCACTTGTCCATCCATTCCCTTGTTGCGTAGCTCGAATCTTCTATCCAACGTTTCATTTCTTCTTCCTCGATCTCATCTAGCTCCGGATCCTCGTCGATATAAAAAGTGTTCTCTAAGTACTCGTTGGTTTCCTTTGGACTATTCCATTCACCGTCACTCTCGACAAATCTGCATTTCCAGTTATCGTCCTTCGACCCAAAGTACTCGTCGGGGATCGATGGAAGAATATTTTCATTTGATTATTCTCTTGTCTCCCAGTATGTCTTGAACAGATTCATCGGTGCTAACATATCTTCAAAAGGAACCACCAATTCTTCTTCAGTGTCAATCCACCAGTTTTCTGTGTCGAAATCGATCCTTGCTGCCTTTGCTTCCTCCAAAGTCTCGCTCGGAATACCCATTACTATCCGGTGATTTGATATATTCATGAAATCTCATACATCACATTGATGATGGTGTTGGTGATGGCCATAAACGGTCTTCCCAGAAGCATGGTATCATTGTCCGGGTCTTCACAATCAACGATGAGATAATCTACAAGAATATCGAGCCCCTCCAGCTGAGTAAACATTATGTATCTTGCCACAAGCAATTATAGTAGAGCCTTCGGCGACCAGTATGCCGGTTATTGCTTCCACCATTCCTGCTAAGTTGAGTTTCTTGTAGACGGTGAGTGGCATCATATTAATGCTGGCTCCTAGATCTAGGGTTCCTATGATTGTTTTTCCCTTTATGACAACATTTATGTTGAAAGCTCCGGGGTCGGGTTTCTTTCGTAAGACTGGTTTGACCCTTTCTTCTTTGGCAGGAGAATCTATTTCACACCCGAATGTTGTAGGAGAAGGTTTGAGGCTTTTAACTTGCGTCCCTTCGGGGTTCCTTCATTCAGATTCTGTATGATTTTATCCTCCGATTCATGTTACCTTGGCAGTTTCAACGATCATCATGGCTTTCTCGGTGTGACCCGGCAGCTTGTCTTTGTTCTATTGCAGATCACCTACTTCCTTGGCAATTTGACCAATCTTCAGTTCCATTCCTCTCCAGGTGTTGTCGGTTCTCCTGAAGTTATCCTCAGCCTTGGCGATAAATGAATTGGTCCTCGCGGTAAATTCACCCTGCTGCTTCACAAATTTCTCGATATCTCCCATCTCCTTCATTATAGTATCTATCTTTTCTTCCATGGAGGATGGTTTGAGTAGGTTTTGCGACAGCTTCGGTGGTGGTGTGGGAATAGGTGCCACAGTGGGTGGTATTTCGGGTGGGTTCAAGCTAGGTCCAGTATGATATGATAAGAGAGGGTGTTGCGGGAAAAAGTTCTTTACCGGTTGGTTTCTCGGTCTCCATTTCCTCGATTCTGGCACGTAGTGTGCTTTTTCTAGTTGTGTCGGTCCCTCTAGTTCTTCATTCACAGCATCCTTCCTTCCCATCCTTATCTCTATGGCTTCAATTCTCTTGTTAATCTGTTTCCAAGGGGTTTCCTCGATTGCCCTGACCTCCTTAGTAACCACCCTACTTCCTCATTCTTTCTGCATAGAGTTGTCACTAAGGTTCTCGCACACTTCCCAAATCCTTCTTGGGGGTGCGTCTAGCAGGTTTCCATGACATCTCCATCGATGAGTGCTTGGCTGATAGAGTCAATTCCCATGTATAAGTTGTTGACCTTGTCAAATAGCGCGTCAGAGTGCATTGGGCATCTGTCAAGTAGATCCTTATATCTTTCCCACGCTTCGTGAAAGGTTTCTCCGTCAAATTGGTTAAAGTTTTGGATCTGGCTCTTCATGTCGGATGTCATCTTCAATGGGAAGTATCTGAGCATAAACTTGTTGAAAACCTCGTCCCATGTAGTCCAGCTGCCTGGCTATAGTGAGATAAGCCAGTTCTTTGCCTTGTCCTTAAGGCAGCTAGGGAAAACCCATCTTCTAAGTTGACATTCCGTGAGCCCATTCAATGGTATACCTCCAACTATTGCATAGAATTCCATCATAAAGTGCATCGGGTCCTCAGTTGGGTTCTCGTAGAAGTGTGGTAGTTTCAGATGAGTTCCTTTCAGATCATATTCTCTCGCAATCCTCTCCAGATAGATGCTTGAGGCACGCGGTGTAAGCCTTGGCATAACATAGTCGCGCATGGGTCTGTCGTCTTCGTCCATCAGTTCTACCCTTGCGTAGTTATCCCTTCTTCGGTTCTCATCTAACCGTAATCTTTCCTCGGCTATCCTTAGCCTATCCTGTTCTAGTTCTTCTCTCTCAGCTTGAATCTCAAGTCGAATTTTAAGCAGTTGCTCAAGTTCAGAAGTTCCGACATTCCCAGATGGATTGTCGTTGTTGTTTCCTTCTCCACGCATGTTGCTAGATGACTCAATGATCCTTTCAAGCTTATCTATGTCATCTTTAAACGGTACTACTAGTGTTCCCACGCTTCTCCTGCCTTGCATAAAGACTAACAGACAAACCTTTACAGATATGGATAGATAATACTAAAATGATAATAAACAGAAATCTAAAATTACGTGTTTTTGGATTTTTTTAATAAGAAAACAAACTGATACGAAAAAGAAAATATTTTTGGGTTTTTTGGTTTGGAGATCGATTCCCACAGGTTTTATAATTTTTTTAGGTTTATGCTATACGAATTAAACGACAGTGCATAAATTAAAAAGTGAAAGAAAGATTTCAACTTATCTCGGATGATCGAACCTTGCTTGAGTGGTCAAGTGTCCCCGGCAGCGGCGCCAAATTTTGATGTGCACTCAGAGATTTCGATTTTCCTTGTAGAACCTGTAATCCCTAAATACAATCAAGATTAAATTTATTAGTCGGAAGTCTTCAAATTCACAGTTTATAGCAGAAAGTTGACTCGGGATGTCGTTCTCCACGGACACTTAGCATAGGAACAAGCACATAACGTATATGAATTTTATGCAGAAAAGTAAACAAATTGATCGCAGGCATATTAATTAAATCGTAGTAAACCCTAAATTGAAGAGATGTAAGCGATGGTGGGAAGGCATAAAGTATCCCCGACCTCCCTCTGCTATGCTACTCCCAAATTCCTGGTTAAAATCCTACGCGATTACCTCTAACGACAGCAGGGTATAATACTACTGTGCTAAGGCGCGATCGTACGATACCCTCTCGATTCGATGAAACTCTTGTATCATTGACAAAACATCACACCACGAAGGATGTATAGAGTTGTATAACAACGATTCGTCTAATAACTATTCCATTAATATATCACGGTATATAAAAGTAGCAAAAGCAAAATTCTGATTAGCCTTTACAAAAGAAAGTTAGCTACTCATAGTATTGATGAATCGAAAACTAAGAAGAAAAGAAAGAAGAAGAAGTTTAGTCTCTGATGTCTTCGGGCTGCTTCTAGGGTTTTCTCCTTCTGGGTGCCTGACGGCCAGCGGTTTTGGGGTTTCACTTCCCCGAGTAATGATTTTCTCTCTGGATAGCTGCTTTGTGAGCGGTGTAGAATTATGAGACCCTGAGGTCTTATTTATACTGAAAAATCCGAGCTCTGGCCGCCACTGATCAAAAAGGAAGGTTTAGGAATGCAGGCTTTAGCCTGACAGGCCAGGAAAAAGCCTGGAAGAAATCAGCAGCATGATTGCAATCGCCTGATGGCCGTAGACAGGCCTTCTGCGGTCCCCTGGTGGCTGCCATCTTCGACTTCTAAATATTCAAATCTGTTTTCTTCGTTCTTCGATTTCAGGCTTCGTAACTTCGCTTCCTTGAAAAGTGATCTTCTACAAAGTTGTTACATTTTCAATTATCTTCTCATTGGTTGGTGCATTAAATGTTTTGGCTCCTCGAACTCCGTGCAACTGCCAATCTGCCGTATTTGCTTAACTTTCTCGATTTCGCACAATTATGTCATTTTCACGCCTGAAATCCTGCAATTCCTCAAAAACGCAATCATGACCTACAAATACACACGAAGTTGGTAATTGACCATAAAACGATACAAATATTTAATCAAAGGCAAAAAAACGAGGGTCTAAAAGCATGCAATATCGCACATTTCATTGTACATCAGGTACTACCCGGAAAATGAGAGAGCTAATCGTCTCTATCGTCCTCCTATCCGGGCTGGTGTGAAGGTCCTGCAGTGGTGCCCATCCCTGCATATCCTTGTGCCAGCCCTTCATACTCTGTGCAATAGAGTATTGATCATAATAAGTCGACAATGAGGACTGAGCACCCATAATCTCGGCTTTGAGTGGGCTGCCAATTTGTAATGTCTTGATCTTTGAAAAGGATTTGGACTCCTGTATAGATCTCTGTTGCTCGGCTAGAGTGTCCAGATGACCAGAATACTGGGTGTCATAGGCCGCAAAATGACCATCTAGATATCGTCAGAGGCCCTGGAAATCAAAGACATCAGTCGTGTACTGCGAAGTACCTGCTGCTGGATGTGAAGGACCTGCTGAATCCCCTGGAAGTGGATGAAAACCCGCTGCTGGTTGCTGCTGCGCCTGTTGAGTTGCTTGCCTAGCTGCTTTGTCGCGGAGAGCGCTAAAATTCTTCTCATAGGCTCCGATGGTCTGTGTGATAGAGTCAGCGTTAAGTACGTTGCCCATGCCGCCCATAATGCGCATTGTAACCCCTGCGCCTTGCACATAGCAGTGATCATGCAAGGATAAATGAGACTCGCCGACTTGTTCATACGTTGTGCCACGAACTCATCGAAGAGAATGGTCCCAAGGTCTACAAACTTCCCGTCCAAGATGGCATGTAGAGTCTGGCTTTCGTGTCCTCTACAGTATGCGTCGTTCTTGCTAGGTTAAACAGAACCGACCATCCACTTCCAGACCACCCTAGCTGACTGTGCCAAGTCGGGCCTGGTAATCCTCCAGTTTCCTTCCTTCGGGAACTCAGCGTGTTCATGGTTTATGGCTGCAACAATATCACTGGGAATCGGTTGGAAGGGATCCGTAATGTGCTCAAATACGGGCACACCCTCAGGACATACAGTAGGCAGCTGGAGGAAATCAGAAATAGCAACCGGATTGAAATAAACCTCCTTTCCTCGAACGTGCACTCGGTCCTCTACAACATCTTCAGAATGGACATAGAACTCACGGACCATGTCCCCGTCGTACCCGGGGTACTTCTTGTTCACCTTAGACCAATTCCTATGTTTCATCATCCGAGGCAAGACAAACATGTTGGGATTCTGACCAGGATCCTCCCCCCAGTCGATCTGTCGTTCGGCTATAAAGCCTCTCGTAGCTACTTTGAACTTGGTCTTGTACCGACTAGCATCTTCGCTGGGTACATAGGTGGTCAACTGGGCGGCCCTGGATGAAGATCCAGTCTCTACACGTGGGCGTTTGCTCCCTCGAGTGCGAGTCATAGTGATCTGAAAATGAAAAACAGAGGGGAACACAACATTGAGAGCAGCTGGTAAGTGGACTACTTGTTAGTCGAACAAATTCAATCCTTAGCACATGCGATAAAAGTGTAAACCATAGTGCCAGAATATCTCAACTCATCAAATTGGCACAATGAGCGGAAACAATAGTACAGCTAGTCTGACGTAATGGAAGATTAACGAAAGCGATTCCATAATCATTTCAAAACACTTTGAATAGGTGAACATAACTACTAGAATACTCAAAACTCCAATCATCAAACCATAATCCAACTATGAACACCGATTTACCAATTACGAATAATCATGGATATCGACAAAATTGGCAACAATTACTACTTAGAACTTGCTCGTGAACAATAAGTACTAAGATATTATCATAAGAAATCTCATAACTAATCTCAACTTTAATTATTTCCAAATTCAATAACAACATATGAAAAAGACACACATCCAAAATTTTTTAATATAAAAAAACCCCCCCCCCCCCCCCCACACACACACACACTAAGTAAATTTATTATATATATATATATATATATCATCGATCTCATATCAAATCCATCAATGAATCACTTTTTAGAAATACGAGAAATCTAAGTCATACAAGTAAAGAGATCTATTCATTGAAAAGAAAAGAAAAAAGCTGGGCAGGGATTGGGTTGATGATAAAATAGAATCTGTACATGACGGTGATTTGATTGATGATGAAGAAAGAGAATTCTTGGTTCAGTTCTCCGCCTTAACGATATATATATATATATATATATATATATATATATATATATATATATATATATTTCCAAATAGCAAATTATGCAATCAGCACAAAACGTGAAGCTAGGACGAATAATTAACCTTCTAGGTAATAGCAAATTAAATATGTATACTGTATAGCAGGGAGGTATTCCATCGTTACAAAGTTCAACCCTTTTTTAAATAGAACTCTGACTTTAAGTATAATGATTGGTATATAAAATCAGCTTCAAGGAGCAAACCAATTGTTTCAGTTTCAAAAGATAATTTTCCTCTACGCAAATTGATAACCAAACAACTGAGTTTCAGAAATCAAGAGTCATATTTCCTGCCAAATTTCATATGAATCAACATCCAACTTATAAAAGAGCTTACTAAATGAACTTGAGAATCAGAATAGGATATATCAAGTTAACATCATTTTCCTACTTTCAGAGTATACAATTTGTTACTAATTTTAACACAGTTCAACCCAATTAGTCCCATAAAATATACTCCAGCAAACAGAACATAGGCTGCATCACATATATTCTACATGATCATAATAACCCAATACTTGCACAAGTACTAGAAGCTATGTCAACATTAAATTAACTAAAACCGAAACAAATACAAACAGGAAACAAGTTTAATTTGAATAAGAACAGCAAAGAATAAGAGTAAAACTTTTGAGCTTACCTCTTGATCAGTAGTTCCGGAAATTTGTGTGCTTCTACCGTATATCTCTCTAAGCTAAATGTCTCTTGGGATTTTGAGAACTCAGTGTAAAACAAGGCTTACGTGGTGAATTGCTAGGAATTTGACAGGGATAAGTGAAGGGATATTAGACCACCTGTAATTCAAGATCAGCTTGAATTCTTCTCCCTTAAGGATCGATCTGGGCGATAATTATTAGCTCACTTTTCTCACCTGTCGTCAATCTCAGTCGTTGATAAATCACAATCCGATCAGCTGTTCGATAGAGAAATAACTAGTTACGGGTATGGTAAAAAATAATTAAGTATATACGTGTAATGATCCAATCATTATTCGATTATTTTGACAATTTTAGTAGCGATTCTTCATGAAGCTTCGATGGGTGATATATTAGCACGATATAACAAGTCGCTTTCTACGCGTTTTGTTACCGCGCGTCTTGCGAAGGGGTTGGGACGACAATCGAGCACCCAAAAAAAAACCGAAACATGTGAAAAGTTATGTTAGTGAAAAAATAATACTTCTCTTTTTCAGTGGTCTCGGAACCCCCCCCCCCCCCAGCGAAAAAATCATCGGAAGGTGTGGGAAATGATTTATTAAAATAATAAACTTATTTTGTTGGGTGGGGTGTGGGGTCCACCTGTGGGAAGGGGTTGTTGAACATCCAACCTGATTAGTTATATACGTTATGCGTTTTTGTATTGAACTTGGATCCATACATAGTTAATTAACATTTAGCAGTGCAGGTCGGGACTCGGAAATCCATTTTGATATTTATCGGGTTCCATTCCGTCGGTTTAAACTCGGAAACACATCGTACATCTTGTTTATGTTGTCCATTTTTAAGCAGTCAACAATATCACTGAGCATTTTGACATATCATATTGATTGATCTCATCTACTATACAAACCATCTAAGTTATAGACTAAAATTTTATGTGATCGCACTACTGGAAAGTCTAATCATGATTCCATAAAAGAATAATAACAGATGAAACCTTCAGTACGGTCCTATGGTTAGGCATTCTTGAGCTATTAATCGTATTGAGTAACCTTTGCGAAATCATTGCGGCGAACGTAATGTTGTTGTAAAGACATGTGAAATAATATTCCAGACACAACCCTTTTCAAATTATAGTAGAATAACAACACCGGCTTATCTCAAAATTTCAATCTTCAATGTGATATGAAATTCAAGTTTTGTTTCAATTTTTTTTTTTTTTTTTGTATTTATATTTTTTTTTTGGGAATAATTTCATCCATGCTCGTTCTCAATTATCTCGAATAACCTTGTTAAACGCGGACATTTTTCTAACTTCTCATATAATAAGGGAAATTTACATATACCACCCATGCAATTGGCCCACTTGTCCCTCGCCCCCTACTATTCAAAGTATTACAGATACATTCAAATTTTACTCATGAAATTTTTGTAATTACATATAGCCTCAAAAGTCAACGGAGGTGATGACATGGCCTACCATTTTACAGATGTGTAAGAGAGAATCTGCAGTATCCACGAAAATGCCATCAATATTATTAATTTTTACTTTATTTAATTGTTTCTTTTCTTTTTTCTTCTTCCTCCTTTATTCATTTTATTGCAACCCAGCCAAGTGCGTAGTCATAATATGATTCTCCAGAGGTTACACAAAACTTTCCTGAAAAAGTTCAAATAAGTGCCTATCGAACTTTAACATCAATTAAACTCCACGAAGACTAAATTATTCAACTACATGTTATAGGTCTCTGTTAGATATTTTGTTAAGAATATCTGTTTAGATTTTGTTCAGCAACATGATGACTTATCTTAGTCTCAGAAAGGTGATTAGTACTCTTGGTTCACTTGAACATTGTAAAAGAGGAAACCCACTAAGTATGATAGTCTATCTAATCTTGTATAGGATGTTAGGTCTCGAAATGTAATTTTTATTTTATAAAGAAGACCCGAAGAAGACATCAATGAAGCTCGACAACAATTGAAGACTTGAAGAAAAGCGCACAAGATTCTTGAATCATTGTTGGATATCTTAGCGGATATCTTGTGAACACGAGCAGTTTCAAACAAGCGTATGTCATGAGATATCGAGAAATAAGATACATATCGAAAACAAGGAAAGTCCACGGATGTCTATTCTCGAGATACCTTGGCGTTAACCACGTTTCTAAAAGAGAAATATATATTGCAAACAAAGTTGTTTCAATAAATACAAGTGGTATCTGAAGAATGAAGATAAGGACGTGCAAAGAATCAGATAAACACTAGTCTCTGATACAAAGCATAGTTCCGTTGACACTCTGAGGACAAAAGTATAGTCTGATGCATTTAATGCAGACGGAGATATGCGAATAAAAGCGGCGGCGACCGAGAAGAAGACAAAAGCTGCTGCGATTATACGAGATATCAATAGTTTGAATTTGAGCTAACGGATACTATTCAAGCGGCACTCAAATTCATCTATAAATATCAACACTTAGGCGACTTGAGAAGATACGGAGCAGACCTTGAGCGCATACGATGTCGATTATCTTACTCTCTCTCAAAGCGACTTACTTATTATCAAAGCTTTACATTGCGACTAAAGCTTTTGATCTTGAGTAAACCTTGAAGTTCTAAGTGTCACGATCCTAAACAAGCAAAGCTATACGTGAAGGAGTTGAATCAAAAGATCAACTATAAAGATTCATTCTCTAGAAACAGATATCATAAGACTTAGGTCGATAAATCGAACAAGATACCATCTGTTGTAAAGTGTATTAAGTAACTTGATTCACGAGCTATCTGAATAAGCGAAAAGTTATTAAGGCGCTCATCGACAACTCGAACCAAAACCGACACCATAAGCGTGGAGTACGGGAAGTACTTAGTTTGAAAAATGGGGAATAACTCGAAGGTTGCGGAGTATAGGAAGTACTTGATTTGGGAAACTAAGGAATAACTCAAGGTTATTGAGTATAGGAAGTACTTAGCTTGGGAAGCTAGGAATAACTCAAAGGTTTACGATGCGGAAGTACTTGTTGTGAATGAGGGGAACAACTCGAGGAACATTTGGTTGGGAACGATTGTTAAGAATCTTAGAATAGGATTATTGTAAGGAAATCTCAATTATCTGTTCTAGTGAATTCTAGGTCTCGATAGACGAAGTGGATTAGTTGGAGGATTATGCCACCTCCGGATACCACTATACTTCTTTGCATGTCATTCGTTTACGTATTTATACTTGACACACACACACTTATTAGCATTTACGCACTTATCTTTATTAATTCTTCCGCACTCTGATTCTAAGTATCAGATATCTATTCAGATATCTGAGAAATATTTGTTATCGACAAAAGTTTTAAAAGACTATTCACCCCCCCCCTCTAGTCTTTTACTTTGCCGTTATCTGGACCAACAGTCTCCAAGAAAATAGAATTTGGAGCCTTAACATCCCTGACATGGAGCTGCTAGAGCTCCAAGTCGGAGTCGTCAACTACTCCGACATGAAGCTCATAATTAGTTGTGCAACTTCAAGTCGGAGTTGTCAACAATTTCGACTTGGAGCTATTTGCAATCATGCGGCTATGAATTCATCTTTTTAGACATGGCTCCCCGAAATTCTGTTTCTCTAACTATAGTGTTGTTAGGCCAATCCTTAAGCAACACACACACAGAGACATACATACCTATATATATATATATGTATATATACATATGTATATATACATATATACATATGTATATATACACATATAGATATATATATATGTACATATGTATATGTATATGTATATACATGTACTTGTATATACATATGTATATATATATACATATATATATATATATACATATATATATATATATATATATATATATCTATATATATATATATATGTGTGTGTGTGTATGTCTCTGTGTGTGTGTTGCTTTCTGTTTCTCTAACTATAGTGTTGTAGTGTTGTTAGGCCAATCCTTAAGCAACACACACACAGAGACATATATATACATATATATATATATATATATATATATATATATATATATTTATATACACCTATATATTTATATATATATATATATATTTATATATATATATATATATATATATATATATATATATATATATATATAACGAAACTTTGTTCAAACTTTACAAACTTTTAAATTCCATATGTTAATCTCTTATTATTTTAGTTTTAATTTTGTAAATATATATATATGGGTTTTAAGTAAAGGTCCATGACTCAAGTCTTATATATTTTTCCACTCTTATAGTTTTATTTATATATTTTTCAAAATCTTTATTTTTTTCAATATGTGGTGTTATCAATGTTTTTAATCTTTTATATATATATATATATATATATATATATATATATATATATATATATATATATATATATATATATATACACATATATATTATACTTGAGAGTAAATATGTAAACCGTAATTTTTCTAGCTAGCTGCTCTATTTGTTTGATACTTCCGTTTCGAGGTTCTATACTTGAGCTGTGTGCGAAATATGTGATTTATTTAATTTTTTTTGTCTGTGTTATATGTACAAAATTGGCATGGGGATGATCATGGTGAACATAATGGTTACTCAAAATCATCACATGATAAACCCGTCAAACCCAGCTAGTAATTTGTTGCTAGTTCACTGATTATTTCGTATTTTAACCTTGCTAAAATTAATTTTGATAATGATTTGCAAGTAAATCAATTAAATTCCTCCACTACTACTACTTTCAATTACGAAAGAGTAAGTTGTTATGACATGGACTACTGAAAAATAAAAAGGACGGACATATATACATTTGGATTATTACCGAAAATATATGGTGTTTAATTAAGACCAATGTGCTTTTCATGATCGATAGAAAGAATATGCATTTTATAAACGAAAAGGGTGTTTGTTTCAAAAGATCATGTTCTTCTTTACAATATCACTCCATCTATTTTTAAATTAATTATCCACGAATTTTAGAAAACATTATCTTTGTTGTAAAAAGTATAAACTTGAAGCTGTCAATTGCTTATATTGAAACTAAGAAGCAATAGCTAGTTGACTGAACTTGATAAATGCGTCACACTTTCCCTTTTTTTGTTTTTTTTTTTTGTACCTGCTAGTAAGAAAATGTAGTTTGCAATTGCATGTTAAAATGGAAGATGACAAAATATATCATGCAAATTTTAAGTGTACACAAACCATAATGTATTATAATATGGAAACGATCGATGTAGTGCAATTCCAAAAAAAAAAAAAATCATCGAATGGTTTGTTTTGTTAATTGAAAATTTGACTCCTTGAATATTCGATCAAAAAATATACTCCATCCGTCCCAATTCAACTTCTCTCATTCCGTTTTAATCATCTCAATCTAAAATATCATAACGAAAAATCTATCTCCTACTTTATTCATTAATATTTCACATGCCCTATTCATTCTTTCGATTACTTTATTCATTCAAAACTTAAATATTTTAAATTACTTTGATTATTTACAAATTTATACATTTTACTCTTAAAAATCGTGTATGTTACGACCGTGAGAAGTTGAGTCTGAAACGGAGGGATTATATGAAAGAACATATTTAAATATTATTTCTATACATTTTGTGTATGGGTTCGATTCCCGTCGAGAGCGGGTTTGTGATTTAGTGTATGCTAGTTTGTGATAGATTGAAATGATTAATGAATGATATATTAGTTCAATTGATGTAATATGATTAATAGTGATTTTTTTAATAGTAATATTCTAAAAAAAAGAAATTTATTTACATACATAAATATATTTTTATTCACTTATCTAAATGTATGAAATTAAACGTAGTTGGTTAAATTTTAGTCACATTTTCTTCTTGTTGGACAACATATGATCAAACTAATGTTAATGATGTGATTTTGTTTGAATTTTCAACACTAATTACATTCACTAATTGGAATAATTAATTTACATATTTAAGACTAAAATAAACATAAATGCAGAACTCATGCTGCTTACCAAAAGAATGAATCAGTTTGTATTGAAACGTTTTTCTTTCTAACAACGATTTTATATGGCAATTTCATTACACATCAGCAATGATTAAAAATGTTGACCAATCAGAATAAAACGATTTAACACTCAGCAATAGAATAGACCAATCACAGCATAGGGAATTGCCAACAAATAATTGATGTGGACACTCTAAAATGGCTCAAAACCTTTTTTGCTTAATGTATTATATAGATTGGAATGGAAAATATAGAGACAAGGATCGACCAAGTAGAGATGATTGGATGAAATTAATTAGGATGGATCAATGATGTATTTGGGGAAAAAATGAAATAATAGATTAAGAGAAAGAGTATGAGATCGATCAGGCAAGCTAATGAGATATTTTGTCAAATTAAAACTTTTCCCCAAACAAATTACAAGGTAGGTACTTCAAACTTTATATATTTTTAATTAGTACCACAAGTTAGTTAGTTTCTATTTGCGATTATCTTGCGTCACAAACTCTTCCGTACTTGTTTCCTTTCAAAGTCTCGAGCTATATAATAAAATAATAAAATATTAATAAGGTCCTCCTCGACATGTTAGTCGTGCCAAAAAAAAATAAAATTAACTCAAATAGCATATAATTTCTAAATACTAAGCGCAAATATAATTTAAATTGACGTAAACCGTTAATAAAGTGGGGCGTCACAATATTACTTGCCTTCGTATACATCTTCTATAACTGTAACTATATGCCACAATAACACGTGTAGCGTGTTCTCACGTTCTAGTCAATCAATTAACGTGATCAAAGTGATACTTGAAATGGTATTTTGGCATAATAAATTGAGTGCAAATTCAGAAAATGGACAAATAGGTACTAAATTGTACTCCCTCCGTCTCACGAATCTCGACCCATTTCTCTTCGGCACTATTTTTAAGAAGGTCAATTGTTTATTGTTTGTTGTTGGGGAGATAAATGATAAAGAATGAAAAAAGTATAACAGATAAGATATACTTCTTTCGTCCCTAAACAAATGTCACATTTGATTTTGGGCACGGAGATTAATGTGTAATGTAAATGTTGGGGGACCAATGTACATGGGTTGTAAATGTTGCCAAAAATGGAAATGTGACATTTGTAGTGGGACAGATATAAATGGAATATGTGACATTTGTTGTGGGACGGAGGGAGTATAATAATGGAGGCGTTAGTTTCCAGTACGAGCTGGTTACCTTTTTTTTCCTTAGATACGAATGAAAATGACAGATTGGATACCGATCTGAGATTTTCGTTAATTCATATTTGGTCCCGAAACCTACTTTTTGATATTACCAAATAGCCCCAAAATAGATGATTCTGATTCACAGTAGTCACGTGGTGTTGTTGGCTTTTGTGTTGATCGAACGGTTGGGATTTGAATTAGTAAAACCAAATCCACCGCTAATCCATAGTACAGTCCCATCTCAATTAATAATCTCCTTTATGTCTTTTCACCAACTGTTCCAGTCTTTGTTTAGAAACATTCACTTGTAGTTACCCATTTTTTAGAGTTAGAACATATTTTCTCCTGTTGTAGAGAACTACATGAGCTATGGAATTTTTCAAAGAGGAATTAATTTGTCAATGTATTCAAGGCTTGAGTTAGTAGATCGCATTATGAATCGCTTGAGACGTGGATCAGGTGGAAATGTACAAGATCACACAGTTGAAACAGGTATGGTTTGTACATTCGTGTTTCCATTTAGGTGATACTTGGCATTAATCATATTATTTTATTTGGAAAATTTTGTTGCTGATTTATGTAACAGCTTCAGCTCGTAGAAAGGCGAATGGAAAGGAAAAAGTCATAGAAGTGGTGTCTTCTGATCCAAGTTTCAGTAGTGGTTATTCTTAAATTAAATTTTCTAATTCGTAGGCTTTCACATTTCGTTTGATAATATGGATACCTGACTTGTTGTTTCATCCTGTGTATGTTAGATGGAGAAGATAATAGCCCACCAATTTATTCATACAAAGAATCCCCTCAAGGTTCATTTATTAACAATTTCGCAAATGCATGTAGGGGAAATTATGAGAATTAGTTACTTATTAGTTATTTCTGACAACGAAGTGCGAGTATTGTCTAGGGTGACTGTGTCTCCAGGAAGTCCCGAGCGCGGAAAGAAGAGAACTAGGAAAAGGTTGATTTATGTTCGTCCTGAAAAAACGGGTAATGACCTGCTCTTAAAGTCATTAAATAGTATTCTATATTTCATAAGTTGATTTGTAGAAGCCCATTTTACTATTGATGATTCCATATCCGGTTGTGTGCACAAAGTCTTCTAATGATGAGATCATTTTGAAGCAAGTGAAGATACCTAGTCGACTAGATTTCAATGGTAAATGTATTATTTGTTTTCCCTTGAAGTAATTAGTTGGGTTGGTTTTAATTTGACTTGTTGGTTGCAGATAAAAAACGCAGAAGGAAGAAATTGAGTAAGAAAGATTCAAGTGGTGATGAGTTTACTTATGAATCTGGTATTACTTGACTCTGTAAAGCTCATTTCATTTAGTTACGAACAAATCTCATAGCCTCATACAATTTTTTGGAATTTTTTTTTTTTTTTTTTTTTTTTTTTTTGTAGATTCTGGAGCTAATGCAAGGAAAGTGAAATTAGAAGGTAAGTAACTAGTTTTAGTTGTGTAAATAATTGGTGTTTGTATGTATATGTTAATTAACATGTAGCTATTTCTTTTTATATAATTCAAAGTGCCAGGTTCTCGGTGTAGGGTTAAGATGCGTGAGAGTAAGTTAGTTAATGTTTTTTTTTTGTTTATTTGTCCTTAAAATGTCATTTTTTTTAAATCACCATGGCTGAGTGATTATTGTTTGTTATGAGCAGTTAATAGTCCTGTTTGTAGGAAAAGGCGTGGTGCTGCTTCTGATGTATTAGTAGGTAATCAAGCAATCTTCTATTTAGTTATTATCATAGTTGCCATTTGATTTGTGAACTTTTATGTTGTCTACTTCTTGAACTACAGAACCTGACTCAGATGGAATGAGTGTTAGTGAGAATGAGAAGGATATCAAGAAGAGTACGTTAACGTTGTTCAATAGTCGTAAATGTATTCTTCATATTTCATTTCCCCCCTTGTTAAGAAGTTCAATATCTAATTTCAGGGAAGGGTCCAGTAAATTACAGGAGCAATCTGCAAAATACTATGAAGGAAATAAGATCAATGCCTTTCAGGCAGTGCCATTTGGATGTTATTCGCAGGACTCCTTTTTGGTATTTTGTCTACTTTGCTATGCAGCTGAAAGAGTCAGATATGAAAAGATTCAAAAAGAACGATCCTTGTATTTCAGAAATAATAAAGCGATCAAATCTGAAAGATCGTATAAAACCTAAAGGATTCAACGTTGGGGGTCACGTTGTTCTGCCTACTCCTTTGGATATGCAACTTGTATTTGGGATTCGGGATGGTAACTGGCCAATCGAAGTTTCCAAGCGTCCATTGAAAGAGAATGATTTCATAGAACGTTGTTTTCCAATGAAGATACGTAGCATCCGTGAAACGGCTAGTGGATCTTATAATTTGACAAAAGTTATAATCCTGAAAGCATTGTATTCGAAACTATCTGCTGGTGATGATGATGCTAATGCTATAAGTGATGTTGCTCGTTTGTTGCACTTGTACCTGTTGTCAAACTTCTTCCTTGCCAATCAAAACTATCTCATCAACTGGCATCTTACTAAGTACGTGTTGGATCTGGATACGATATGTGTTAGGAAATTTGTTAGATATTTTGTTAGAAATATCTGTTTAGATTTTGATCAGCAACATGATGACTTATCTTAGTCTCAGAAAGGTGATTAGTACTCTTAGTTCACTTGAACATTGTAAAAGAGGAAACCCACTAAGTATGATATTCTAGCTAATCTTGTATAGGATGTTAGGTCTCAAAATGTAATTTTTATTTTATGAAGAGAAGACCAAGAAGACATCCAAGGAACAAGTTCAGCGACATTGAAGATTTGAAAAGCGCACAAGATTACTGAAATAGTTTTGCAGATACCTTGGCCAGATTTCTTGAAGACACGAATGATTGCTAAACAAATCATGTCACAAGAGATACCTGAGAAGTCAAGAGGTCCATCTGAAAAGCAAGGAAAGTGTCCACAGATATCTACACTCAGATACCTTGAGCCATAAACCACATTTCTGATAAAGAAATATATATTGCAAACAAAGTTGTTTCAATAAAAGTGGTATCTAAAGTTAAAGGTAAGGACGTGCTAAAACTCGGAAAAGATAAAGTTAAGTCTACGATACAAGCATAGTTCGTTGGCACTCTGAGACAAAAAGTATAGTCTGATGCATTTAATGCGGACATAGATGTATGAACAAAAGCAGCGGTACCTACGAAGAAGAAGACAAACACTTCTGATTATACACAGATATCAATAATTTGAATTTGATTTAAGCCTAACGGATACTATTCAACGGCATTCAAATTCATCTATAAATATCAACACTTAGACTGCTTGAGTAGACACGCTGAACCTTAGATACACAGAACTTACTTTACACGAACATATTCTCTCAAGCAAACTACTTATCCTCAAAGCTTTCTGTTGCGACCAAAGCTCCTGATCTTAAGTAGTACAAAAGTTCTAAGTGTCCTGATCCTAAACAAGCACTGCTATTTGTGAAAGAGTTGATACGAAAGATCAAGTATCTGAGATTCATTCTCTTGAACAATTATCATAGACTTGGTCGATAAAAGAACAAGATACCATACATTGCAAAGTGTATTAAGTATACTTGATTCACGAGCTATCGATTAAGCGAAAAGTTATTAAAGAAGCTCATCGGACAACTCGAACCAAAACCGACACCATCTTTGGGAGTCTGGGAAGTACTTAGTTTGAGAAACTAAGGAATAACTCCAAGGTTATTGAGCAAAGGAAGTACTTAGCTTAGGAAGCTAGGGAATAGCTCAAAAAGGTTTCTGAGTACAGGAAGTACTTGGCTGTGAAAGCCGGGGAACAACTCAGGGGGAACATTTGGTTGGGAACCATTTGTTTAAGGAATCTTAGAATCGGATTTTTGTAAGGTGACCTCAATTATCTATTCTAGTGAATTCTAGGTCTTTGGAAGACCGAAGTGGATTAGTTGGAGGATTCATACCTCAGGATACCACTATACTTGCTGTGTTATTTACTTTTCTATACTTACATTTCAGCAACACACACACACACTTTAACTGTTTCTACACTTATCTATCTTAAGTCTTCCGCACTCTGAATCTAAGTATCAGATATCTACACAGATATCTGAGAAATATTTTTTTATCAACAAAAGTTTTAAAAGACTATACCCCCTAGTCTTTTACTTTGCCGTTATCTGGACCAACAAGTGGTATCGGGCGGGAGGTTCACAAGCATACGCTTTGAACCTAGATCCCAGATAGGTGAAGGAACTTTGTCCATTTAGAGGACTATTTAATTTGTGTGTTAAGTGTGTAGGAATGTCTACGAGTGATGCACTCGTTCTCAAACCGAGAACGACGAGTAATGGAAAAATAACATGATGCTCCACCTTGAAGCCATAAGTGACGAAATGATCGAAGTGATAAAGAATGGCCCAATAGTCATTCAACAACTTCAACAAGTCATGGAGGTTTCTAATGGTAGAGATAGAGATCAAAGCAAAAGATCTTCACAAGCGATCGTCGACAAGTGGGAGATCTACTAGTCGAGTTATTCTGAACGAAAGCCGGAGAACTACGGACATCGGAAGATGCCAAGAGAAATCGTCTGGATGGTCAAGCTCGTAATATCATCATCGGATCGACACTGAGCACATACTGATTAAAGCGTGGGGTGCTAAAGCAGCGAAAGTTGCTGGCAGTGATTGAAGAAATCTGTGCGGGAGAAAACAAAGAAAACAAGTTGAAGTTCTCAAGTTGAAATTTCAAAATTTCAAACAAGGACCTTGAAGCGTGGAAGAACTTGATTTGATTTACCACTCTCATGAGTGATATGGCGACTTAGGAAAACAACGGATACTCCCGGTCGGATAAGATTAAGACTATTGTCGAAGTCTTAACCACAATGGGACCACACTAAATTCTTTTATTTTAACGAGGAATGCGAAATATCACTCGATGGAACTCTTCTCACATCTTGCTACGGTTGATTATGAGACAACAAAGAGAACAAACAATGAAAAGTTGCGAATATTGCTCTAGTTGCTCGAGGAACTTCTAAAAGAAGAAAAAGGAAGAGGCGAGGATGCTCTTCTTTGCAAAGCAAATGAGCAAATTTGTCAGTCGAGAAATTGAGAGAAGAAAAGCCAAAGAGAAGCTGAAAAAGTATCTAGGCTCAAACTATCACCAGTACAAAAATATGCAAAGCTCGCTGAACAAGCCAGCTCAGAAAGCATCATGTACTGAGGAAGTAGAAATTGGAAACGATATCTGTTTCTATTGTTAGAAACCTGGTCACTTCAAGAAGGTTTGTCCTGCCTTCAACAAACTAAGGACAGGTGACAAGAAAGATAGAAGAATCTTCAGAAGAAGCCAGAAAGCTTTGTTAACTGAAGAAAGAAAGAAAATCCAAACTCATTTGGATGCTCTAGGCGTTGAGCAGATTCTGAAGATGACAATTCAGATGACTCAACCTTACCATCACCAGAATTATGTGGAGTTACTCATGATACACTCGACTTCGGCCTCAAGAAAAATGAAATGCGTGGGGTTCTTTGAAATTGTGGTCGACATCTCTAACATAGAAATCATCTTATGGTGATGAGGTAACACATACTTCTTGTTATACTTATGAAAATGATGAAGAAGAAATAAAAGATCTAGAAAATCTCGGAAAGAACTTGACATCTATGAAGAGAATTTCTAATGATCCGAGCTAAATAGAAAATCTTGAAGAAGAAAAGAATTCTCTTGCAAAGGAAAATTCTCAATTAGTTAAGATATCGAGAAAAGGATCTTTGAAAATGCATTTCTCAAAGCTCGGATATACGAGGCTGAAAAGTCACATAAAGAAGCGATTTGAATTACGAAAGAAATATGAAGATCTTCTTTACGAGAACAAGGAACTTCGAAAAGAAAGAATTATCTTTTCAATCTTATGCCAAAGCTAGTGACACTCTTCTTTGAAGTACAATCTTACTTAAGAGATCCTTGGAAAAAGAAAGGACTTGAAATTTGAATACATGAATGATTGTTCTATCACTCGAATAAGAGTAAGGAAAGAAGAACATTTGTAAGTACTCGACAAGATGGTTCCCATGCAATCTATAGTATCGGTCGGAAGGCGAAGATTGTTGACAAAGGAAAAGCGATTGCGACTAAACCTTTGTGGGAAAAACAAGTCAAAACAAAAGCTGTTAGCACGTCTACGAAAAGAAACACAACAACGAAAAGTGTAAACACCAGCGTTATGTCTCTCAAAAGGGTAGAATTGCGGGGTAGCAAATTCTCCCATGTCACTTTACGGAAAGAAATTGGACCAACGAGAGACTAGCAAAATTCTTTGAGAAAAGATCTCGAGATAGCTTCAAGTGCTCGAAGCAGTATTGGCTATAAAGGCATCGGGAAACAACTTGCTCATGAATACAAAAAGGAGCAAGAACGATGGCTAAAGGCTAGAATTGCTAAAAGCAATTATCAGAAGTGGAAGTTGAATCAAGCCACTGAAAATCTGAATGCTAGGGCTAGAAGAAATCATGAGAAAGCTAAGTTTCTTTGAAAAGCAAACTCGGAAACTGACAGTGTCTGAAAGCACCAAATAGAGCACCTAGGTACACACCAAGGAAGAAAATAATTCTTAATAATGATAATCATTCAATTAGAATTCCTCCTTATGTTCCTATCAGACAAAAGAATGTTCTAAGGAAATTCATTCAAAAATGGATTCCTACTGGAAGATTGTTTAGTCACGATGGTTCAATATAAATTAAGAAACTAATCTCCTGTTTCCTGTTGTGTGCAGAATGCTTCCTGGACTAAAGCACAATGGCTATTTGATAGTGGACGCGGAAAGCACATGACATGAGAAAAAGCAAATCTGATCGATTACAAAGCTTGCAACGGGACGGATATGATTCTTTGGAGGAGAATTAAATCCCTCTCAGGATTTGGCGTCAAATTGGGAACATTAACAATCAACGGCGTATTACATGTTAAGGATTTGAAATATAATCTATTTAGCATGAGCCAGTTTGCAGACAAAGGTTTTACTGTAAAATTCAAAGCAAAATACTGCAAACTAATAGACAATGAGTCAAGCAGACAGTCTTGGTTGCTCGGCGGAAAGCGATCTTTATGTTGCCGATTGGGCATACGCCTGTTGAAGAATGTCTCATGGTGAGTCAATCTGGTCACACGGAAGAACCTTGGTTATGGCACAAAAGAATGAGTCACTTGAACTTCAAAACTACGAGCAGACTTGCGAAAGAGTTAGTGGTTGGCCTTCCCAAAACATCTTCGGAAAGGATGGTATACATTACACTTGTCGGATGGAAACAATCTAAGATCTCTTTCAAGTCGAAAATCGGACACTCTAGTGTTAGACCACTGCAACTATTACACATGGATCTTTTGAATCATACGTAACTAGTTATGCGGGAAAGAAGTATAGTGCAGTTGTTGTAGATGACTTCTCAAGATTCACTTGGGTTGTCTTTACGAAACCCAAATCGATGCGGTGGAGATACAAACTTCTTTGAAAAGCTTGAAGTCATGAAAAATGACAAGGTATCTGCAATCGAGCAGACCATAGTCTTGAGTTTGTCAACTTTGTACATAAAGGAGTTTTGTACAAAAGGTATACAACACCAACTTTCCTCTGTAAGAACACCTCGACAAAATGGTGTTGCGAAGGAAAAAAGAACCACTTAAAGAAGGCTGCAAGGGCGATGCAAGTGACCTTTGAAATAAGTGAAGTTTATTGGGTTGAAGCTGTAAACCTGACTGCTACACTCGAGCAGATGATTGATAAACAAACACCATGGGGACCCTTATTAAATCTTGGTTGGTAGACCCCTAATATCAAACATACGAGAGTATTTGGTTGTAGATGTTTTGTTCTAAACAATGGAAAGATTATCGAGAACATTTCAACCAAAGGCGATGAAGGTGTATTTCTTGGTTATTCCACGAATAGCAAAGCCTCTGAATTTACAACAAAGAACAAAGAAAATTGAAGAATCGGTTCATGTTGTATTCTATGAAGGAAGTAAGAAAACACCTCTAATGATGAACTCTCGAAAGGTTCAAAGAACTAATGTTGAGGATTACGAAGAAGAATCCTCGAAAGGAGAAACATCATTATGGAAAGTGAGGATGACTACGGCGTAGAAAAGCTTGATATGCCTAGTAACAACCGGATGACTCACAAACATGATGAAGAATTTCCTATGAAACTTCGAAATGGAAGCGAAGATATTCATCATGAAGCTATCTCTGGAAATAATCTCTCTGAAAGACATGTTCCAGATAGCTCAAACACTGAACAAGTGTCAGACATTAATTGCCCTTCTAAGGAGCAAAATGTCTTGAATCTTGAAAAGTATCAAATCAAAATCGATGATTCACATTCAAATCATTTGGATATTGATCCTACTAGCACTAAACCTATGATGAGATGGATCAAGGATCATCCTGCAAAAGATGTGATTGGACCAATTAATCAAGGTGTTAGGACTAGGAGAGCAATAGCTGAAAATGCTAATTCTCTCTTTGGATGTTTCATCTCAAATATTGAACCTAAAAATATAGAAGAAGCATTAGGAGACCAAGACTGGATCTCTGCAATGCAAGAAGAGTTGGATCAATTTGAGAGAAACAATGTCTGGAAACTAGTTCCTTTTGTGGAAGGAATATCTGTGATTGGAAATAAATGGGTTTTCAGAAACAAAATGAATGAATCTGGTGAAATAACCAGAAACAAAGCAAGATTGGTGAATCTGTGCTAGATTTCAGACAAATCCGATGCAAACACACTACAACATTGCTATGAAAATATTAAGGTATGTAAAAGGTACAGTAGATGTAGGATTGTGGTATCCTAAAGAAAGCGGATTGAGTTTAGCTGGGTATTGAATGGCTGATTATCTTTGGATCAACGCTTGATAGGAAAAGCACCTCGGGAACTTGTGGTTACGGGTACTAGACTTATCTCGTGGTTTAGCAAGAAGCAAAACTCAATTGCAACTTCTACCACGAAGTGAATATATTGCTCCTGGTTGTTGTGCAACACAAATTCTGTGGATACAACAACAACTTAAAGACTATGGACTCGATGAAGAGAAAACTCCCATTTTCTGTGACAACACAAGTGCTATTGCGATTACACAAAATCCTAAATTTCATGCCAGAACAAAGCATATTGATGTTAGACATCACTTCATCAGAGACCATGTTGAAATCCTTCTGGACTTAACAACTTTCTGTGAGTTGTTTGAGTTTCAAAATCTTGGAAAGGATTTTGAAATAAACACCAAGGATGATGATCTCCTTGAAGGTGTTAAACAATTATCTGATGGCGTGTGTGATCTTGAAAAATCGATACACCTGAGTTCAAGCTTAGCGACATCGAACCGACACATCGATGGTTCCTGGGATGTATTGGCTTGCATTCTTCACGGATGCTTTGATGGTCTACAAGGGCGTCTTGACGGATAAGCGAAACGATGGATCATGATGTTCTTCTTGAATCGACAAGACAAAATTGGAAAACCCTTTTAAGCGGGAAAATGCGCCTTCATGAAGTTTGTGAAGAAGATTGAGGCTTGAGCCTAAGATCGCCAAAGGACTAGCTAAGCGAAAGGCCACGATAGGCTATAGTGCGAAGGTATGCTACTTCTTTGGAGAAGCTTGGCATTGAGCTCAAAGGCAATGAAATAGCAATGACAACTACTCTACAAATATGAGTATACAAACTTGATGAAAAAGGTTCTTGGGTCTCGAGAAAGGTTCTAAGAAGCGAAAGTGCGAAAAGGTATCTGAAGAAAAGGTTGCGACCGAAGCCCGAACTTGAGAAGAAGTCTGCTGGCAAATCGGAAGACACACCCATTGAGGTTGTCGATTCTCGGATATCTAGGCCTTTCCGATGGCGATAAAAGCGATCAACTCATCAATCTGCAAAAGAGTCATCAACTCTTGAACAAGTAGACTCGGCAAGAGAAAGTGCGTTCGAAATGTTGCGACTAATGCGAATGCCTTCTTGATGAACTTATTAATCTTTGCCAAAGCAATTGAAAAGCACCAAGCCCCATCTGCGAAATCGCGGGAGTAATGGACCAATAAGTTCCCAATCTTGATGAGAGCTCGGCGATGAAGATGATGAACTAGTCATCTCTCAAGTCCTAGAAAGAACAAAGAGGGCTAAGGTTCTGTGATGATGGCGGTGATAAGGTTTGAAGAAGAACCTACACCTCGAGTTCTTGAACAAGCACCTATAGCAAAGGTTGTTGGTGCAAACACATCATCGAGGAGCGTTTCTTATGCACAACTTCAAGAAGCCACGATGAGTGGTAATTTAGTCTTTGGCGGAATCTTGATGAAAATGCCACGTCTAAAAATGCGGAAGAACACTCTCTTGGCCGATCTTACGCTTCCACAACTACAACAACCACAAACACAACAACCACAACAGCCACTAGTGGTTGATGAAATAGTAAATGAACTCCATTTGAATTACCGGCATTACAACATTTGAAGAAAATGCAAAAAGCGGGTTCTGACTCGACAAGAGGATCAAGCTGAGACATCCACTCATTATGATCAACCGGGGAAACAATGAGTTTCACACTCGGAAAGGTGTGAAGTACCTAAAACTTCAAACAAAGAAGTACATCTTTGGAACAAGAAGACCAAAGTATAAAAGGGTCACAAGTTCGAGAGACCAATCGACTGATAATGCTCGGTAGTGGTGAATGGTTTAACTCTACTTTGTGAAAAATTTTATGCTTGTATATCTTGTTACTTATATAAAAATTCTTTATTACAGTGAGTTAGAAACACGAAACAAGAGGAAGTTGGAAAGCTTGCCTCGAAGCGAGAAGGAGGTTACTGACCTCGCCTCTTAAGAAATCGAGCTGTACCACGGTGATAATTGATTCTTAAGATAACACTTTTCGATCATTTGTCTATGTGCTTAATCATTTAAAGTAAATGTTTCTAACAGGCTCCAAGCGAGAGAAAGAGGAAGATAAGGTAGAAATGCGAGGCGAACCCAGAGGCCGACAAGGTTTAGAAGAACACATCATTGAGCCTTCTAGCATGAAGGTACATGAAAAATCAGTGATAAGTATTCTTCATCATGGGTTATCTTAAACTTCTTCTAAAATATTCAATACTTTCTACTTACGGGCTCATTCAGAAGTAGAAATGCAAAGGGAAAAAGTTGCGACATCCCCTGCATCAATGGAAATTGATGAAGCTACCAATGACATCACATGAAAGAATACGAAGCGAGAAAGTTTACGAAAAATGACTCTGAGCTTCCTATTGAGGAAGTAAGTCCAAAACTCGAACTCATTAAAGCATTTTTGCACAAATTGTTTCAAAAATTTCCTAAGTATTGTATTAATCTTAATTCTCGAGTTCGAAAGAAAGGTTGATGAGGACGGACTTCCAAGTCTCCACCTCACAACAAGATATCTGAGACACCAATTGTCTCGATAGCAAGTCTCGATCTGAAGTACTTACTCGTAACTCGAAACTAAACTACACTTATACTCAGATATCTACAAAAGTTTTGAAGCTCACTCAAAACTCTTTCTTTCGAGCTCAAGCGAGTGCAAAGCGGCTCCCGATGATGAGAAAAGGGACCTACTTCCCTTCTTCAAAGCTCAAACCACAAAGCATATTCAATGCTTCAAGAAATGGCAAAGGTTAAGGTGCTCGATCTCTACGAAATATTGAGAATCACAGTTAACCAACCAGACGGCATACGAGCTCTTGACTTGAGGCGTATATCCATGCGATGTTCCCTACCGAGCAGTACATAGTTGCGACTCATTGCATAAGGATTTCTCGGAGAAGTGGCGCCTGATTTGATACAAGCCTTTGAGCAGTGATGGTCAGACAAGATTACAGATGGCATTCAAGCCAGTTCTGCCCCAGACTCTGCAATTTATACCTTATGAACAAGAAGAGGTTAATGGGCAGAAGATCACTATTCCTGAAGTGATCAATCTTGTATATGAAGATGATGAGGAGGAAGAGATAAGCGAAGCGACTTGATGAACCTCCCAGACCATCACCAAAAGGATGACCGAACAAAAAGGATGATGATGATGCCCTGCACGGGACGGAGGAATTTCACAAAGAAATCATGCACGAGCTGGCGAAAAGCAAGCGAGAGGAAAGCACGAAATCTCCGTCTCCATCTCCTCAAAAGTCAACTCATCCATCTTTCCAACAAAAGGTTATTCTTGAACAAGTAGTTGAGGATTACGAGAAATCGCTCGAAATTGTTGAATACTCGATCGAGGCGCTCAACTTCGGACAACTATTGGAAGAAGAACAACGGCTCCATCTTTAAGCTGGAAGACGGATAGCTAAATCGGAGACAAGCTTGACCAACTACAAGATCAATATCTGGAAGAGATGATTGCTTACTACGAGGTTAAAGAGCTACATGATCTTTGTAAATGCCATCACCAAAGAACTTCGATCTTGAAGAAGTATACGAAATTAAGCATGATGCTAAGGTGCATCATCTTCAAAAGAAGTAGCATCCTCCTCCCAAAAGGGAAGAAACCAATCTCTGAGATGGTTGATGGACTCGACACAATTGATGAGAATGTCCAAGAGGATGAAGATCACTGGGCTGATTACTCAGATGATGAAGAAGACAAGACTTTGGCAGAGCACCGCAATGAACATCTAACGGTTTCACACTTGAAAAGGAAGCGGATTGCTCTGAAACTTTCAGCAAACTACCAAATGTCCACTCCATGAATACATGAGCAGGATGCAATCTTGGCTCATACGAAAAAGGAGTTGTCTTCACGAACAAGGAAGTAATTGCCTCGTCCCTACGAAATGAAAAAGTTCCTTGAGCTCATCACTCGAGAACAACTAGCATAGTCATTGTTCGAAAGATCTGGGAATGATAAGGGACGATGATCGTCTTTAGTGAAAAAGCTTTCCAAGAGGCAAGTTACCTTCTTTGAGCAGATGCCATCCTAGGCCCATTGGCAGAGCTCACTGATAAGGACAATGGACTTATCAAGCAAAATCAGGAGCTCAAAGCCGAACTTCAGAAGTTGGTCACTGCCTACAATTATTTGCAAGGGCATTTTAACTCTCTCTCAGATTCTTTTATGAGACTGAGTCAGCCAACAATGACTAAGGGGGAAAGAGTGTACAAATATGGACCTCAAAGTAAGGGGGAATGGGAAGAAGGAGAAGAAAACAAGAAGAAATCTGGAGCTGGTGCGGCTCAGAGAGGAAGAAGAAACATGAAAACTTCCCAGCCACCACTCAGAATCAATGAACCCTCCTCAAGCCAAGCTGCTTTGCAAATAGTAGCTGCTTCCCAGAAACCTACTGAAGGAACTACAATGATAACAAGGGCCATGGCACAGAAACCTCCAAGGAGAAGACAGGTTAAAGGGATTAATGAATCTTCTGAAGAAAAAGAAGAAGGCCAAATCAAGTCCACAGGCAATGAAGAAGTTGTAAAACTCTCACAAGATTTAATCTTGATGATGATGAGAAACTAATAAAATGAAGCTCCTCTTCACGGAAAAAGGAAAATTGAAAGCTAGCGAGCCCATAGGCAAAGCCCTAGCAGCTAAAACACCTCTGAAATACCAAGTCTATCCGGTGGTTCTTCAACAACCCCAAAGAGAATTCAAGGCAGAGAAGGAGCGGTGAGGCTGAGCAAAGACAAAGTCGACTTCCACTCGGGCGGAAGAAGCGAAAATAGTATGTAAGGAATGACAATGATTCCTCATCTCTGGTGCATCAATCGGAAAAATGGCTATTGGATTACGGAACTTAAGCATCTCTTGGTAAATTCAAGATTTCAACCAATCCATAACAACTTATGGCATGGAAAAATATAAGCCAACCTTGATCAACACCAATCACATTAAAGCTGGTTGGATTTTGAAGTTGTCGAAGAATGAAGCCATGAGAAAGGACCTCTCGATGAATGTCCATATGGAAAGCGGATGATGTGCACGAATTACGAATATCAAGAACGAGCACAAGAGCAAGACTTCATTGTGGAACCACATGAGTCGTTCTATCTAGCGAAGATCAATACAAGGGTGACATCGGATATCGAAGATTATCTCTGAATACTTCAAGCCTTGGATATCGAATAGAGCATGCTGGAAGTGGGAAAAGTATCTGTGGGTCAAACATTTTGTCAAGAAAAATCCTACCAAAACCTACAAAGAGGTCTGTGGATTTGCCAGAGACACTGAGATGCTCGTTAGAACACTTCTCTATGATTATTCTGATGACATCAAAAGGTTTGGAGATAGGAAATTTGCAGACTAATCCATAGAACTACTGTTGAAGACTTGAAGAGTTGAAGACTTGAAGACTAGTCTATTAGGATGTTTACTTGGAGCTTGGCTACTCCTGTTGTCCTAAATTACTTTTTTTTTTGTTGTATTTTTGCTGACTGAGCTAAACTTGTTTTATGTATTGAAGTTATCTGTAATCTTTCTTTGTAACTTATCTGAAGAACTTCTCTCAGATAGTATTCTATAAAAGATAACTTGTCAGCAAAGATCACACCTTGTGATTTGGTTGATGTTTACTTTCTGCACTTAATTAAATGAATTGAAAAATCTTAAGAAATGATTAAGTGTTGGATTGTTCACTCATCCAGATTTGTAATAGGTCAGATAGTCATCATTGACTGATCAAAAAGGGGGAAATTTGTTAGAAAATTTGTTAGATATTTTGTTAGAAATATCTGTTTAGATTTTAATCAGCAACATGATGACTTATCTTAGTCTCAGAAAGGTGATTAGTACTCTTGGTTCACTTGAACATTGTAAAAGAGGAAACCCACTAAGTATGATAGTCTAGCTAATCTTGTATAGGATGTTAGGTCTCAAAATGTAATTTTTATTTTATGAAGAAGACGAAGAAGACATCCAAGCAGAACAAGTTCAACGACATTGAAGATTTGAAGAAACTGCACAAGATTACTGAAATAGTTTTGCAGATACCTTGGCCAGATTTCTTGAAGACACGAATGATTGCTAAACAAATCATGTCACAAGAGATATCTGAGAAGTCAAGAGGTCCATCTGGAAAGCAAGGAAAGTGTCCACAGATATCTACACTCAGATACCTTGAGCCATAAACCACATTTCTGATAAAGAAATATATATTGCAAACAAAGTTGTTTCAATAAAAGTGGTATCTGAAGTTAAAGGTAAGGACGTGGAGTACAGAGCTATCGATTAAGCGAAAAGTTATTAAAGAAGCTCATCGACAACTCAAACCAAAACCAACACCATCCTTGGCGTGGAGTACGGAAGTACTTAGTTTGAGAAACTAAGGAATAACTCCAAGGTTATTGAGCACAGAAGTACTTGGGAAGCTTGGGAGGAATAGCTCAAAAGGTTTACGAGTCAGAAGTACTTGTTTGTGAAAGGGGAACAACTCGGAGGAACATTTGGTTGGGAACCATTTGTTTAAGGAATCTTAGAATAGGATTTTTGTAAGGTGACCTCAATTATCTATTCTAGTGAATTCTAGGTCTTTGGAAGGCAAAGTGGATTAGTTGGAGGATTCGCCACCTCCAGATACCACTATACTTCTGTGTTATTTACTTTTACTTACATTTGAACACACACACACACTTTAAGCATTTACGCACTTATCTATCTTAAGTCTTCCGCGATCTGAATCTAAGTATCAAATATCTACACAGATATCTGAGAAATATTTTTTTATCGACAAAAGTTTTAAAAGACTATTCACCCCCCCCCTCTAGTCTTTTACTTTGCCGTTATCTGGACCAACAATATGTATGTATCATTGGAGCCGTTTCATGCTCCGCTCGCTGTACAAGGGTATCCAGAATGCCGATGGACTGAAAACTGGGAGTTGTTCCTTGTTTCTTCAGGTAATATCTTAGTTTTATTAACTCGCAGATTATGTAAGCCTTTGTTCTAAAACATCTGATTCAATATTGTCAATTTCTCTGTAGTATTGGCTTCTGGAGGTGTCAGACATGATGAATCCGGTGTCGGGCATTGTTACTTTTCCTCGTTTCATGAGGTGGGATTTGATGTTGATGAAACAATACTTGAAGGACTTTGGTTTTCGAAGATTAAACTGGTACTTTTTCTGAAATTGTCAGTTTTCATTCTTTACAAGTATGT
Source organism: Plantago major (assembly GCA_026545765.1). Classification (NCBI taxonomy): domain Eukaryota; kingdom Viridiplantae; phylum Streptophyta; class Magnoliopsida; order Lamiales; family Plantaginaceae; genus Plantago; species Plantago major. The sequence goes on along the minus strand of JAIFAC010000193.1, from coordinate 96,885 downwards.
ATTCGTTGTGCACATAAATTTACAGTGTTGAAACATTTCCATTTCAGGTGAGAGATTTTATAGAACCAAGTAGAGCTGAATTGAAGCTTCTAGACGGAGATTCCCCTCGTCACAGTAACATACACATTCAGCCTACCCAACAGGCTAAGAATTTGTCTTCAAATGAAGAAGCAACTGTTATGGAACTTTGCAAGGAAAATTCTTCAAAGGTTGAAGATGTGATGGGACCTGTTATATTTGGGAAAGATTCAGGGGTTAGTAGTATTGAGAAGAACACTGTTGATGTGGATGGCATTTTGACTGGTGTGTTGAATGATTTGAACAAGGATATGGCTGGTGATGAGAATGTTAGCTCTGGTGTTGCCGGCTGTAGTATATGGAATGATTTCGTGGGTAGGAAACCCATCATTGAGTTTGAAAAGCACCTGGAGACTTGTGATTCTGGACATGTTGTGAAAGCCCAACCTTCTACGCATTCTTCAGAAATGGTTGTCAATAATAGACCTTAGCCATATGATCGAATGAACAAAGCCTAATTATGAATGAAACAACAAGTTAGCAATCGTACCAAAGAAGACCTTAGCCATCTGATCGAATGATGGAGCTTCGGACAACCTAAAACTCGCCGTAGCAGTGCCAGCAACAACCACCATGAGAAAGTCATTCATTTTCTGTTAGTCCATTGTGAGATTGGATTTTGGGTAAAAATGGAGGATATTGTTGGGAAGAGAATTGGAAGCTCAATTTTTTAATTTGTGTAAAGGATAAAAGATAATTGTACATCTTCCAACTGCTTAAAGTACTTCTGGGTTCAAAATTTTGAATTCTTCCTTTCTCCCAATATAATTAGCTGCACATGCTACGAAAATAGCTGCAGGGATACAATTTACAAATTCATCGAGATATGGTGCAGGGATCAAATAGCAATATGAAACCAGTGGGCCTCAAAAATTTCGTACCCCAACACGGTAAGTTCGTATTGGATCACACTTGGGTAAAAAGCTTCGTACCTAAGGATATTATGAGGCCAAACTTCGTACTGGGAAGTAAAAAAGTCGTATAATAATAAAGAATGGAAAAAAAGTAAGAGAGATAGTTGAGTCAGTGTGAGTTAGTGGGTGTATTTTTTTGCTATTTTTGTAATAGGACTAGATTCGTGGGACGTACAAAAAAGGAATAACGGTCCAGATTCGTGGAACGGATGGAGTAGGAAAGAAAGTGTGATGCACTAATAAGTAGTAAAGATTTGGAGTGAGTACTTTGTAATTCACCCTTTTAGTTATTACTTCCTCCGTTCCGCCCGATGTTACCCGTTTACTTTTGGAGAGAGAAAAATAAGGGTGTATTACTTTTGAATCAAATAATGTTAGTGGGTTTGATTGTTGGAGTATATTAAGTTGACTTTTGAATAAAATAATGTTAGGGTATAATTTTTTAACAAAGTTGAATAAATATATTATTATAGTTGAAGGATAAATTGTCATAAATTGAAATGAAAAACTTTATTTGGGACGTCCAAAATGATAAAACGGGTAACATCGGACGGGACAGAGGAAAGTAGAAGTTAATTGTCTGAGTTGTAGTAATTGAAAAGGTTTTTAATCTGGTTTAATTGGTAATTAATACGGCTAGATAAAGATTTGAGTTCGGGAAAAGACTATGTTGTACCAAAGGGTTTCTAAGACCAGATATTAGTCGTACTACTTGTTAAAATTACAATCCACGAATCCATTTCTTCAACTACGGGCTGAAATTGGACAGGACAACTTGGGCTAGCAATCCACGCTCTAGGAATTCCAACTGTACAACGCTTTCATCCGTGCTATAACACTTTGCCGGCTGTGGAGATATCTGGTTTCATTCCAATCGGAGTTCATCTGTTCATGTCAGCTTGCTTCTCTATAGCTCTCCACCTAGTTTATTTTAGTTCAATTTAATTATGTAAGTCCTGTTTCAACTTGTTTTTGCCTTCATCATCACAATAATCCAACCAAGCTTTTGATGGCTTTCTGCAATTCCATCATCCTCAATTCGTCCTTGATACCTTTACTTCTACCTCTTTATTCTCACCCAAAACGCAAAATCCATGTCCCAATTTCATGCTGTAACCTTAGAACAAACCCAGAAAACATCCCAGATCATGAAAAAGAATCAAGATTTAAGAAAGCCTCCCTAGACTTGCTCAAATTCTCATTGACACTAACAGTAATCTCAGCTTCACTCCCCCAACCCTCTTCTGCCGCACCCAAACTCTCCGAAAAGAAACGTCCTGCCAAAAAAATCGAATCTTTAACCCCTGAGGAGTTGCAGAAATGGACTAGTGGGCTTCCTATGGTATCAGATAGGCTTGCTTATACTGACATTTTGGATTTGAGAAGGGAAAATAGGCTCAAACATATTATAAAGCATTCCAATGTGGGATTGAGACAGCGGTCTGATGTCGTTTTGGCTGTTTTGGAGGACAATAAGGTTGTTAGGATAGTTTTGCCTTCGGTTCAAAGTGACCCCAAATTTTGGGCACAATGGGATGACTTGAAGCTTGATGCCCTATGTATGAATGCATATAGTCCTCCATTGAAAACCCCTGAAATGCCCAAGTCTTATCTTGGTTTCTTGTCTAACGTGCCGAAATTGATGTTTGCAAGGTTTAAGCCCAAACCCAAGTCTAAGAAGGCGTTAGAGTTCAAGAGGGCGAGAGAGGAATTGGAGAGGAGGAAGAATGAGGATTTAAAAAAGATGAGGGATGAGAAGGAAAAGATGGAGATGATGATGAAAATGCAGAAGAAAGAAATGGAGAGGCAAAAGAGGAGGGAAGACAAGGAGAGAAATCAAGATAAGATATCAAGGAGGGAGCGCGTGAGCTCGATAGCCATGTCGAATTTGTGGGGGAGATTGGCTAATGATTCTAATTTTGCCCTGGGTCTTGGGTTGGTGTTCTTCTATATATTTTATCAGACTGTTGTTCTTAACTATAAGAAGCAGAAGAAGGATTATGATGATAGGTTGAAGATAGAAAGGGCTGAAGCTGAGGAGAAGAGGAAGATGAGGGAGCTGGAGAGGGAAATGGAGGGTATAGAGGTAGCAGATGATGAAGAAGAAGGAGAGAAAGGGGAAGAAAATCGTTACATGCAAACAGCAAAGCAATTTATGAAGTCTGGTGCTCGAGTTCGGCGGGTTCGTACTAAAGGGCTCCCACAGTATTTGGACAGAGGGATGGACGTGAAGTTCACAGATGTTGCAGGGCTCGGTAAAATTCGGCTTGAGCTTGAGGAGATTGTGAAATTCTTTACTCACGGGGAAATGTATCGGAGACGTGGAGTCAAAATACCAGGTCCGACTCACAGATTTTTATTTCGTAATTTTTTTATCTTCATCGTACTTTGTGTTTCTCTCTCCTATCAATTATGTTAATTCATTATTTGTGCTTCTTAGTTTAGATATTAATGCTTATCTGGGGAGCAATAATCTTTCTGACTTCGTTTTTTTTTTCTTCAGTTGCATTTTACCTTAACATGGCAAGTTTTTACTGCAGTTCCTTCATGTACATAATACCATAGCTACCACTAGAGGTGCTCAGTATGTTGTGATTGTCTTAATTATGCCATTGAGGGTCATTGGATGCTATCTTAATAAGATGAGTCGTTTCTTGAACACAAATTGAGGGTGGTAATGCTCAGAAATTAAGACTCATCTAGTGGTAGCTGTGGTAGTCGTATCTTGAACAATACCACTAGATGAGTCGTTTCAAATAGAAATTAAGACTCCTTGGATGTGATTGAGGGTTCATGTTCTATTTGACACAATTGATAAAATATATAAATGTTGTTTTCATGTTTACCTATTGGCCTGTCAACTTAGCATCATTCTGTAAACTAGCGCGTTTAGACTAGTATACCCTGTGACAACACAAGGGCATTTGAAATCTGTTGTTCTAATTATCTCCAAATCTGTTATTTTGTCCATTCTTTGGTCTTTACTTTAACTATATTCTATATTTAATCATGTGCACTGATGTTGAGTTAGAATTACCATACAAATACTTCAGGCGGGATACTACTTTGTGGCCCCCCTGGGGTAGGGAAGACGTTGTTGGCCAAAGCTGTTGCTGGTGAGGCTGGTGTAAACTTCTTTTCCATTTCTGCATCTCAGTTTGTTGAGATATATGTTGGAGTTGGTGCTTCTCGTGTCCGAGCACTCTACCAAGAAGCTAGGGAAAATGTGAGAGTTCTTTTACATTATATGTTATGGAGATCCTCTCTGCTGATTAGATATACCATGTAGAACAATGTTAATTTCCAGCCTTTTTTTCTTATGCCCATAGAAAATCTAGTAGTTCAGTTTCTGAAAGGTCTCTATTCAGAGCAACATAGTTTTTGATTCATTAATTTCTTGCAACCGACTTCCTTTATTTAAATCTTTTTACCTTTTACCTGATGAAAAATTGTAACAAGATGTTAAAATTGATTTGTTTCGTGCAGGCTCCATCTGTTGTCTTCATTGATGAGCTGGATGCTGTTGGAAGGGAGCGTGGCTTAATCAAAGGGTCTGGTGGCCAAGAACGTGATGCTACTTTAAATCAGGTACCCTCAGCATTTTATGTTTTAAGTTTCAATTAATTAATGTAGTTGCCCATATTCACTTGCCATGCATAACTATGCTTCAGCTTCTTGTGTGCTTGGATGGGTTTGAAGGCAGAGGTGAAGTTATTACTATTGCTTCCACAAATAGACCTGACATATTGGACCCAGCACTCGTGAGACCCGGTAGGTTTGATAGGAAAATACACATTCCTAAGCCTGGGCTGATCGGTCGTGTCGAGATTCTGAAGGTATGGATTGATTCTTAATAATTAACGTGTTCACCTTACATTTCCTACTTCAATGATAATTTGAAAGATTATTTAGATACTTCTTATTAGTACCTGATATTTGTCTATTCATATATATGCAGCTTTGCATGAGATTCTATAGCGTAAAAACATCATTATCTTTGTACTCCATTGTGTTATTTCTTGGGATTTTATCTTTCTTGTTATTTGTTTGATTATCTTCTTGGGGCTCTAGGTCCACGCTCGAAAAAAGAGGATCGCTCCAGATGTGGACTATATGGCTGTTGCTACTATGACTGACGGGATGGTTGGTGCAGAGTTAGCTAACATCATTGAGGTTGCTGCTATAACCATGATGCGTGAGGGAAGAACTGAGGTATTGATTATAAAATGCTGGAAGAAAAACATATTTTATTCATTATCAATCATGTAACGGTGTAACCATCTGTAAACAAAATCTCCCTTTGAAGGATTAAGAGCGAAATGACTTGAAGTTTATATCAGGTTTGTGAGAAGAATGCATGAGCTAGAAGCTTTTGAAATATCGTACTTTTGCACTTGGATGCAAGAATGTCTTTATGCTGTTATTTCATGAAAGATCACAGTTTAACTGCATTTCTTACTTTAAGATTTGAGACTTCCCAGTCGGATATATGATACTATCTGCTTGTACCTTGGACTTTACTGTTTGGGTTTCCTATTGTAATCTGTCATTGAGAGACTAGATCTTGCTTTAAACTCATATATGGCCCCTGGCTGCTACAGTCACTGGTCCAATCCAACCATGATTGCCAATGGAGTAAAATATCTTTAAAAGCATAATAATCTTGAAGGATGAATTACATACAATACCGCTACTAGACGCTCTCTGCTAAGTCCCTGTAATTTAAACAATGACATTCTGGGTCCAAACGTGTCATGGAAAGACCCCGCAACACTTTTTTGACCCAGATGTAAATTTTCAAATGTTAGGGGCTAGGATCTTGTAGGCGATCTATTAGGTAGTTTGAATGATGCTTTGGGAGAATAAAAATGATGGAAATAGCAGTCAGGAAGTGTTGACCAAGCAGAACATGTTTATATCCGTGCTATCAATATTCTGAAGTATATAGTCCTTTACCTTTTCGATAATCTTTATAAAAGATGGCAACAGCAATTTACTTATTTCGCACCCACAACTGGCAGTTGAGTTGTTTTCAACACATTGGCAGCTTGATGTTGTATGTGCATACAATGTGGAATTTGTATAATAATATGTTTTACCTACCTTGTGTAGATTACTACTGATGACTTGTTACAAGCTGCACAAATTGAAGAACTGGGAATGCTAGATAAGAAAGACAGAAGTCCTGAGATGTGGAAGCAAGTAGCCGTCAGTGAAGCAGCAATGGCTATAATCGCTGTGAACTTTCCTGATTTCAGAAATATTGAGTTTGTATGTTCGGCAATTTCTAGTTAATATAAATATATATTATGCTGCCGTCCTTTCACTTGAGAATTTGAGACAATTCATTACGCTTTAATGTGCAACGAACATGACAGCCTCAAGCTTGTGCTTTCTTAAAGACAATATCTGCAAAAGCTTCCATTTTGTACTGAGGGCTTCAGGTTACTAAATACTTGTGTGACGTCCATGATATAATCACCATTCAATTAATTGCTAGCAAATGAGATTATAATCCCTTTTTAGAAATATGGTGCACGTTTCATGATTCAAATATATCAGGATTTGTAGTTTAGTTTTACTTTGACACTAGGAGCTGTTGTTCTGTACCAATTCATTAGAGCATTAGCATTCAGGGTTATAAAACTTGATTAGCATAAAGCTGAAGTTTTTGTCTACTTTAGTTCATTACTTCCTTATCTGTCAGTGACGAATTTATCCAAGTGAATTTGTGGTGGTATTCCGGTTCTAATTTCGCAAACCTTGAATGATGATTATGAGGGCTGGCTGTGCTGTACTATGCTTCTGAAGAATGCAAGAATTTGTCATGAAATCTTAATTTTTTTCTATACAACATATGTTCATTGTATGATTGGTTGCCAATTACATTTAATTTATCATTATTGGAAGATTGTTGGTTTTTTATTATACAGCCAATCCATTTCCTGTATAGCTATTTTGTCGTTTAGTATCTCATAGTTCTGAGTTCTGTTAGGTGACAATTTCTCCAAGAGCTGGAAGGGACTTGGGTTATGTACGAATGAAAATGGACAGCATGAAATTTACGGAAGGAATGTTAAGGTATACCATCTCCCACCATATGCTGATGGTTATGTTCCTCTTGGACGAATATTTATCACCTCATCCCCTATTCTGAGATAATAGTATATGTAAATGTGATCTCAATCATTTGATAATACACTTTCCCTCCTTGGGCCATAAGTCCTGTTCTGTATTGGATTTATGGCTGTACAGGAGGTCTTCCGCGCTCATCCTTGCCGAATACATTATGTGTGGAATGTCTGTGAAATCCTACATTTTCTTGTTTGCTTGAGATGTTGGGGGGGGGGGGGGGGGGGGTGGAAGTAGGAATTATTGGTATTATATTATCCTAGCTTCTTTGGCAAATTATATATTTTACTTATTATAAGATGTTTATGCCATTATTCCTTGTCGTGCAACCAATATGTACTATATAAGCTAGTTGCTAAATTGGTTGGCAAACAAGAGCAAAATCTGTCAAAAAATATTATAATCTCATTTAATGTTACTTAAGTAGAGATGCAGATAAACTTTATCAACTATGGTGTCTCTTACCAAACAATATTAGGACACTGCTTCCAATGTATTTTGTTTGACACTTATTATCCTTATGCGTGTCTTATATTATCCATAAAACAATTAAATCCTCCCTGTTTTTACATGGATATGCTCTCCCTGATGTGCTTTGTACTTCTTCCAGTCGGCAATCAATCCTGGATCACATCACCGTCCAGCTAGCACCACGTGCAGCTGATGACCTGTGGTATGGTGCAGATCAGGTAATTAGTCTACATTTTGTCTCCATAATTAGTTTCACCATTTAGGTTCATCATTTAGTTTCTGCATTTTATATTGTTAGTTTGATCATCTTTTGGGCTTTAGTGTTAGTTTCACCCGAAAAAACAGGTGACACCAACATATGAATTTCAAATTGGTTATTCAATTTGGTTTAACCTTTTAGAAGTCCAATTTTTGTTTCTAGTGTTAGTTTCACCTCAAAAAAAAAACCAAGTGAAACCGACCCAAGGGTTTTAAATTGGCTATTCAATTTGGTTTAGCTTCCTTTTTAAGTCAATTTTGGTTTTTATTTCTAGTTTCACTTGGTCTTTCAGCTGAAACGAACCCACGGATTCCAAATTTTGGTTTTTGTTATTTGTTTCACTTGGTCTTTGGTTTTTATTACATTGATTTTAGTGAGATTTTGAAGTCCATTTTAGACCAAATGGTGATAAAACTAGCGAAACTAAATTGTAACAAAAAACCATCATAGCGCGTATATGTAAGTTCCCATCTCACATCCTAACATGCTTCAAAATGATCAAACTCTAAGTCACATCTGCACGATCTATAGTGATATATTGATAACCTTGTAGAGATAATTAGATTAAGGGTGAATTACATACACACCCTTACGAGTTAAACAATAACTTTGGATCCATAAGTATGAACAATTACAATAAGGACCAAAAAATGCACCGACCATTTGGCATTTGTGACTTCGCTTTTTGACCCCTCAAAGCTTTGAATCTAAATTATATAGGATTGAAAATATAGAATTGTAAATGAAATTTTAGAAATCATAATCATAGAAAAGATAAGAGATAGAAGACAAAATGAGGGGTAAAATCAGACTTACGTTACATTTTGTTGACTTTTGGGCCTCATTGTAATTGTTCACACTTCAGGGGGCTAATTGAAAAGTGGGCATCTAGTAGGGGTGTGGCTGTAATTGATCCTTGGTTGGATTTTCTTAGAGATCACTTACCTGATGGAACACCCCCTTTCTCCTTCCCCCTCTGCATGTTGCTGGCTGAAGGCAAGAACTAATGTTGCCTTCCTTTTTTTTTTTCCAATACTGATTCCTTTCTTATTTTACATCGGTATATAGCAGTTGTTTGTATGGGTTTTGGTTACTAGGTAGGGCCTTTTCTTTTAATGGACTCGGGTTGCAATTTAGACTAACAAATTCAAGGTGAATTATGCCCAAAACTCCTTAAGTTTGCTACTTCAGTTATTTTTCAAAATTGCATTGTTACATCCCGCCTCTTTCAAAAGATTTCGTACCTGAAACTTGCCCATCCCACACATGCATATCTTAATTCAAAGAATAATGAAGCATGTAAGGGCAGACAAGTTCACACAATAAATGAGATTGCAAGAATTTAGTTTGCACTTAAAGGAAAAGGCTAATTCGACAATACTTGTAACTTGATATTGAGTGGCTAACTGAATCATCTTTCTCCCAAAGCTACCTGTAGACGCGTGCCCAAGCAAACCTCTTATTCTCGGGGCTTTTAATTAAGTTGTGACTAGGCTTCTTGGAGTGGTAGCCGAAAGACAATAACCTTCCCCAAATGACATTCTCCAACATGGATCTTATGACAACTGAAACATTGGAGCTTCCTGTTTAGTTCCAAATCATACTAGATGATCCGACCGGTCTTTTAAGTCCACACGATTCCCCTGGATGACTCTAAATTTGCCTTCAAAGCTAGTTCAACATGTCATTTCCGATGGCTTTCTTGGCATAGCATTTGATTGGTGACCTCTAGATCCTTCTCTTGATTAACACTTCATCAACAACCTGGTGTAGGTGACCAAATCGGGCGGTCCTACGATATTCTTAGTATGGGGCCTAAGGCCCTCTTCAATTCTCATTCCATATTCTTTTCTTTTTGGAAATGGCGCTTAGCCAATTGTCGAAAAAGTCCATTACCATGATGGAAACTCTATTTCAAACTTGGCATTATCCTCCAACACGGTGAGATTTCCTTGCTTGACGTATATAAACTTGCACCCCTTGAGATGCCTAACAATGCTAGGAGGTCTCATATAGCGTTTCACAGATTTGTTCAAAACCATCGTAGGCATACCCTCAGTTCTAGGACGCTAAACTGCATTCCACCCATCCAGTGTGCTTTCCTTGAGCATGAACGCAACAAGGTTAACCTTCTCCTTCTCGATGAAGTTATTAACCGAGAAGACCTTCCCCTTCTTTCAAGAATCTTCTACCTTGATTGGGTGGGCGGCACCCGCAAAAGACAACAACGACGACCTCAGGATATCCTGAAAATAACTCCACTTGAGAACTGTGAACCGAGCCTGGATGACCTGTGTTAAATGACATGATTTGGAGCAAAAACTTAACCAAAAACCATAATATTACGCTCACGGACATAATTGTAATTATGGAAAACAAGTACTTCATTGAGGTAAAAACTTAAGTTTGGATACGTATGTGTCAGGAGTTTGACATGTACTTTGAATACGCATGTGTCGAAATTTATAAAGTTGAGTCATATTTGAGCTTTGAACTCAATAAATAAAGTAGGAGAGATATTGGATAAAGTAGGAGATAATTTTCATTTCATGTATTAAGAAGATTACTGGAGCAAATGAAAAAGGGAACTTGTAAGATGAGATCAAGTAGTGGTGTTTTAAAAAGCCAAGATGAGCCAAATATCTCATTTCTCGCCCAGGCTCGGCTTGTCTTCTTAACAAAACTAGCTAATTTTTTTTGAGCTCGAGTTTGTTGCCCAAAATTTACATTAGAAAAAAGTAATTTATTGAACCGATCTTATCGAGCCTAATTGAGAATTATCGAGCCAAGCCGTACTCGAGTCAATAAGCAAAACGAGCTCCTAATGAGGCTTGAGCTTAACTTAAACATCTTATTGAACGAGCCGAGCTCAAGACTTATCGGGTCGAGCCGAGTTGATTCTCGTTAATGCTTGGTTCACATAACAGCACAAGGGACCTGGAGAGTATGAGCTTTTTCCACATATTACCCCATATGTAATAAATCTTTTAGAAAAATCAGAAACGGAAAAAGAAATAAAAAAAAAATATAACTATGGCATCTCCTAGTGTCTCTTTTTTTTAAAAGAAAAAAACAAAAAAGAAAAATTCAAAAATATATATTTTTTAAAATTCTGAGGCTGCCATGGCCATCGGCAATGGCAGCTGTGAACTGCTCCACCAATGGCAGCGCAAATCAAATTGCTCTAGATCTGGAGTAGAGCTTCGACTGTTGACAGATCAGATCGCTCCAGATCTAGAGCTCCAGCAGCAGAGATGCTGTTGGAATTCATTTTTTATTTTAAACAAAAAGATTTTAAATTAGGGGGTGCGAATGTTAACTTGAGTTGATTTTTTATTTTTATTTTTTATTATTATATTATGAAGTCATGGGGGCCGTTGATGGAAAATTTAATGTTGACTTAACTGCAGGGGTGCCAATGTCATTTCTAACGGCAACTAAACATTAGAGGTTAATGCAACAAACTCATGGGTTGTACACGTATATTTCCCTTGGAACTCTGTTCCTGAAATAGCTAATCAATATCTATATTTGTTCGTTGTATGTCATATTTTTACCATTATTTACCCAGTGTCTCTCAGATCATCAGATGTCAATGTTCACTGTCTACTGTGGGTTTATGCGGTACAAAATTTGAGAATTGATTATGATTTAGACACGTCAGCAGTTTAGGTGTTTGATTGTGAACCAACGTTACATACTCCCTCCGTCCCGATAATCTATATGTGGTTCTTTTCTAGGAAGCACGGGGACATGCTAAACCCCCCAGTCCCCGCCGGGCCACGTTCCTGGGGACGGCGGGATGCGATTCGCCGACGGGGACGTCCCCATCCCTTTTTAATTAAAAAAAATTAAAAAAGGGTCGGATTTAACTCAGATCAGAGAAATCGAAACCCTAAATTAGCAAATCTGCGACTAACTCACTCAGATCTGTAAATTCAAACCCATCCCCTCTGGCGGCGGCGGCGGTAACCTGATCTCCTCTTCTCCTAATCTGTTACTAATCTGAGAAATCGAAACCCTAAGAGATGATGTCGACTGCTCTTTCTCTTCCTTTTCCATTCTTTCTTCTTTTTGGTTACTCTCTGATTTTTTTATCACTCTTCTCTGGTATTGCAGCTAGGGTTTTAGTTTTGAGGACATATATATATATATATGGGGACATGGGTTGCAGCTAGGGTTTTAGTTACTTAGATTGTTAGTCCTTTCATTTTTAGTTTATTACATTAACAGTCCTACTATTTTTTATCATATACATTCATTATATATTATATATGTAAAAAAATATATTAAAAAAAACGTACCCTAAAACGTCCCCGTATCCTTTTTTTTGGATTTTGACGTCCCGATGTATCCGTATCGTTTTCGTCCCCGTCCCCGTGCTTCCTAGGTTCTTTTGTGGGTTGTTTTCAAGAAATATGAATAAATAATGATAAAGTTGTTTAGTGGCTATTAAGGATGGAGAGAGAAATGATAATGAATGGAAAAAGTATGATAGATAAATGATAAAGTAAAGAAGAGTGGTTAGTTGGGTTTACCTTTTTACTATATTTGGTATGGGTACTTATTAACGGAACATCTGTAAAAGGAATACAAGTATTGATTAGCAGGACGGAAAGAGTAGTATTATGTGGGTTCACTTGTATATTGTCGTTCTTTTTATTTATTTATTTATTTATTTATTCTTTCTGTTTGATTTATGCCATGTTCCGGTACTGCATGATGATTTGACTGTTAGATGTACATTTCCCCATAAGTTAAAACTTGAAAGCTTCAGCAACTTATGTGTAATTTTTTTGGAAATCTTCATTTTTCTTTGCAACTGCGTATACGAATTCATTGACCATAGAAGAGAACCTTGTGGCTCACATAGTAAACAGATGACCAAAGAAGAGAGCATGTTACTGTGCATATGAATTCATTGAGTAGCAATGGCAGCTATGGCCAAGGAGTAATGCTTATCTTTTAGTAGTATTTTTAGAAAATTCTCGAACATTTATTAGTTTTAGATCTGGTTTAGTTTTTCGAAACTCTATTGGGTCTTATTCTAACATTAAAAGTTTCTACTCTAATCAATGTCGATTTCTTTAATTTATTCTTTTCATTTTGATATATTTTTCTGCTTGATAGTAGATTTGGAACCTCAAGTTGTCTGGCTCTGCTCTATGTTAAGTTGACAATACCTGCTTCCTGCATATCATATCCTCAATAGTTCACACTGCTGGTTTTTATTTTATTTCAGTTTAGTACCATCTGGGCAGAGACAGCTGATAATGCAAGGTCTGCTGCACGGACTTTAGTTCTTGGTGGCCTTTCTGAGAAGAATTATGGCTTGAATAACTTCTGGACAGAAGAAAAGATGAATGTAATATTCTATTCATATACTGAATTTCTTTTGGGGTGATCAATTAGTTGGTCGACTGTTGATTCTTGCTTAAATGGATTTTCTAGAGTACTGAATTTAAGTTGAGCTTGACAAGTTCTTATAAGCACAGCCAATGAATTAATCTGACCGATTTTATAATTTTCTACTTTTCTATTTATGCTTGCTACTTTTCAATATAGTGTAGCTTTTCTGAAATCAAGATATGTTAACATCTCGGTTATATTGCTTTTTTTCAGGATATTGATTCAGAAGCACTGCGGATCCTTGACATCTGTTATGAACGTGCAAAAACGGTAGCATACAAAACCAGATCATTGACTGGAGTAGCTATTGATAACATACTAACATTCTGCTTCATATTTCTTACAGATTCTTCAGCAAAATCATCAACTTATGGACGCTGTTGTTCATAGTCTTGTGGAGAAGAAGAGTTTAAATAAGCAAGAATTGTTCGACTTAGTTGATTTGCACGGATCTCTTCAACCTCTGCCATCTAACATTCTTGATATAAGGTCTGAGAAGTTATCAGAACTGCAAAATGTTCTTTCTGCCAACAAGGAAGAAGCTCATGTAGGAAGGGCATCAGCATAATTCTCAAGGTACCTGTTTATATCTAAATTGTAAACTAAATATCTCTGATTTTAGATAGTCTTCACAAATCCAAAGCAAAAAAAGGTATCAGACAAACCTCCTTTAATGAGATTTTAAGAATTATAAACGCAACTTATCTGGTGCTTTAGGAATATGTTGTCATTTATGAATATTGTCTAATTCTGTGCTTTCCAAAGTATTTTTATTTGAGTTGTTATCATATGGTTACAGGTTGATTTTTGGCCTTCGTAAACTGCTATATGTCCTCGTAGCGACAGCTGACATGGAAACACAACTAAGCAGCTATAGCTTTAGAGCTGTTGACTAATGTTGTCATGGATTTGCTGCAGTCTGAAGATGGGCCAGTGGCGTTTTTCTCCCGCATCTGCAGTTCTTGCTAGGCTATGCTTCAATCTTTTATGTTTGTTTGCCTGCCAAGTAAAGAATTTTGTCGTGACCGACCGTGTTGGCCCTTGAAAGGTTTGTATCTTTCTGATGTCGGGTGAAAAGATTTTTTCCGGTGATATCATGTCAACAAAGATATCAAAGTACCATTTGTTGGGAGTAGTGAAGGTGGGCAGAGAATTCCGAATATACATGTCTCGTCCAAGAATTTGTGTCCGAATATAATTCTACTCCTTGATAAAAAACTAGGCAGACCAAGTTTTGTAGTGATTGGTTCTGGCAATAACATACTAAGCCATAACAATGGAAAAGACAAATACAGTGAATGTATAAGATTCTCCTTCCCCAGTATCTTACTGCAAGTTTTAGCTTGCTTTGTTTCTTCCACAACTAGATATAGTAGGTGCAAAAGTTGGTTTATTTGTGACTACAGTTTAATCCACCTTGTCTTATCGTCGCACCAAGTTAGGCCTGAATCCAACAGCTTTTGTCTCAATTCCGGCGGTAATAGAGTTTGCAGTATTTGAAAATTTTAGCTTTACGAGGCAAGAAACGGAGTTATCCTATGTGGAATTAAAGAACACGAGATCCTTACGTTTATTGCATATCTAGAGTAAGATAGATAGTAGAAAAAGTAAGAGAGGTAATAGATAAAGTATGAAAGAGAAGGATACAAAATCAATAATTGCAGATAGTGGGTTCACGTTAAACTTTAAAAAAAATATCTCAAAATGGTAAAAGTAAACCTTCAAAAAGAGCGGATGGAGCATTTAATTATGGGTTACTTGGTAGTTAAAGTTGCTTAGCTAGTTAGAAGACTATTTGTTTAGTAACTCTTAGTCTCTCCGTCCTCCAGTACTTCATAGTTATTTTTAGCCGCTCCACATAACTTTATACGTTACTAAAAAAAGTAAGGTACCTCACATTCAACAATAATATAAATTCTTACCTTTACACCTTTTTACACTAAACTTACACATTTTTAACACATTTGTATGTTTTATCATTTATTAGCCATGGGCTTGACCCATTAGTTCATTGTAGAGGTTATAAATACCTCACCTATCCATGAGTTTTGTTAATGTGAAATAATACGACTAGATGGTAGAAGTATTTAAGTGTACCTTGGGTTAATCTTAGAGAATAGACGACACCCTGGTTGCAGTAAATCTTGTGGATACATAGTTAATGGGTATCGATTTGACACCACCGAAAAGGAAACGAGGAACGCTACAACCAATAATGGCATTTATGTTAGAGGCACTACAACAAAAGTCATATTTAATGTCATTAAATTATGTAACTATAAGGTGTTTCTTGTAACAAAAATTAATTTAGTGCCATTTTTAAGGTAATGCCACAAGTAGCAATGTAGCTAAATATATAATGTTACAAGTTGTTGGTATTATAACACTTATTAAGTGTCATTCATTATAATTAGGATAACAATTACAATTGATACTAAATTGTTTAGTAGTTGCAATTATAAATGAGACAACAAATTGGGTATGTTACAATTTGTAATGACACTATAAGCACAAATATTTACAATTAAGATTGTAACGTAATGTGATTCTTGTCACACCCACTTATGTCATTATAAGCATAATGTTTTGACATTCAACAATGTCACACTTTCTATGAATACCATCACTAAAAAATGACGCGGACTTTCTACTGTGACAATTCACAATGAAACTTATTATCGGAATTGTTACATTCATAAGTATTAATGTAAACATTGCTAGGTGGCAATTTCTAATGCCAAAACTATTTTCATTTGTTGCATGATCAAATGTCACGGTAATGATATATTTTAAATTGTTTCTAATGCCACAATAATTACATAAATTAATAATTTTTTGTACCTCCACAATGTTATTAACGTTCTTATTTAAAATTAATGAAGTTTTTAATTTTATTAATCCACTCATTTATAATACTACGATTTAAACAGTAAATAAGTCGCAAATTAAAAGAGTTCTATATAATTAGAATAGGAACATAGATGTAAAATTATAATTATGAAAAGAAACATTGTCGTTGTTTGAAAAACCTATTTACACAAATACTGTGCTAATTCTAAACGAAATGATCATATTGTATTATCACAAATAAAAAGATGCAGAAATGCAAAATCTTCAAGCACCGCACTATCATCCTTGCCGAAAACACATCCAGAAACCGCATGCGTCCACTAAGAGCATCTCCAATCTTCATTCATTAAAGCGATCTCAAAGCACGAAAATGAGTATCTATATCCTCTGACAACTACATATGACACATGAAACCACAAGTCATGTACATTGGAAAGTTGATCTTTTTTTTCCTTAAATCTATGCATTAAATTTTCAAAAAACTCTCTTTCTTCTCCCACGTAAGATTTTAATTAAGAATAACCTCTCTGTAGTCTTACTTTCTGTGATCCCTAGGATATGACTGTAGAGCATATAGAATTTGGCTTTTATAAATCTAAAGTAACGATGCTTAATGAAGCATTGAGGAACTACACAGAATTGAAAAGTAAAGCAGACATGTACACGGAAGAAACTTCAAATGAGGAGGCTGGCAGGGTTTCAGGAACAAGATATCCCAAGGACATTACAAAAAGAAATGGAGTTAATAGTTCAACTCAATCAATCAAATAAGCACAGCTTGGAACAAAATATCCGAACAAATTTCATCACGGAGATTTAGAAAATGAGATGAAGCCTGGAATCATGGTGAAGATTGCAGACCAAAAGCCTGGTTTGGAGATCTTTAGAATAGCTACTGTGCCGCCTAGAACTCGGGCCACGTTGGACAGCTGTTGTAGCAAATTGAAGATGGACCTCTGTCGTTTCTTGTACACATAGATGGTTCAACATATTTTTCCATGTAAATCAGTTCAAAGAAAATGATTGATAGTAGCAGTAATCGATAGTGAAGTGTCTCACCTCATGATCAATGATACAAAACAGAAGCTGACTTAACCGAGTAGTAACCATATTAAGTATAGTACCGTAGCTTAGCTTAGCAAACCTGTTTGTTCAGAAAATACTTGGTGTAACTTTTATAAAGCATAAATATGTATTCACAGCAAACATTAATAAACTTTTATGGTGCAAAATCAAACAAAATATATCTACAAGGACTAATAAAAGTCATGTCATACAATCGAACAATCACAAAACTGCACAACTAAGTGCAGTATCCATAGAGGGAGATCCCTAGAAACTTCTCCACTAGTTTAAATCTTGACGTCTCCACTCTATGATTTCAATTGTAATAAAAATCCTGACAAGTATAAATATAATTAGATTGCATCTGCTGAGTAAAGCTAATCAAAATAATAAAAAAGCTCAGGTGAAAGGCCATTAATATTAATTTGTATAATTTGCATTGCTCCACAATCACATTTAAATATCAGCCCAAAGTATGAGCAAGAGTATGCCGTCGCCTAAAATTCGGAAAAAAAAATTCTATGTAATATTTTTGATAATTTTAGGCACCCTAACCTAAAAAATAATCTCATATATATAAATTTCCCCATAACTTCAAATCCTGGGTCACTCATGTATCGGCATGTAGCTACTATCATGATCCCATATGGACTTGAAATATTATTATCTTTAGCAAGTCTTGAGTTCAATCCATAAATTCAACAGACTCTATTTTATATCATGACTAATGGAGTTCATAATCCAACAGAGAACAAGTGAGTTTGCCCTAGAGACCAAGCAGTGTAAGCAATTACATCTAATCAGTAAAACAAGTCTTATTTTTCACAGTCAAGAAATATAGGTATCCCTTTAAACATTTCAGAAAAATTAAGGAAACCAATTTACTCCAACTCTCATTGAATTTAGAATCATTACCAGAAGCATCCTCAACTATGCGTGCCACATTGTTCGGCGGAAGTTCGCTGCTGGAGTTGAAGGAGATCCCTTCGCCATTGATGGATACGTGAAACTGAGTAATCAGTGGAAAATTTAACTATGAAGTCACCACAAATTGTCCAGTCAAACAAGAAGCCATTACAAAGGGAACAGCGAACTACAAGCTTTAAAAAAACCTAAAATCTACTAGCATTTAACCATGAAGCCATCACTGACCGTCTATCAAGAAGCCATTACAAAAGGTAAAATTGAATTAAGGTAAATGTGGTACCTTCTGATTACTCCGAAGATTCGAAATTCATCCTCCAGCTCACGCTCAGTAACTCTCGGGTCCAAATTCCCAATAGATTGTTATTCGATAGCCAATTAAAATTACAGATCCTATGTAAAAGATAATTAATCTGACTAATTCATTGATGATTATTCTAAATTGAAAAGTTTGAGAAGATTCGAACCTAAAACCCTTGCTGATGTAGTAATCGGCTAGGAATGAATCCGATCGAAAAAGGCACAACTGCTCGTGATCGCGGAAGTCGATCGATTCGGGTGAAGCCGTCGTTTCTGGATTCTGCAGCAATTAGGAATGTCGATACTGTTTTGGTGGGCACGTATATTTCAGCGTTGGAAATTACCACCTTTTTCGCTTGAACTTCGACATTATTATACAATTTATTCATTTCTTATTTTGAGTTTGGTCTCCATATCCCGTCGATGTTGATTTAATTCAATAGATATAATACATGTCTCTCGATAACGTATTTGGAGACCGAGTTATGCTGTTTAGAAAATTTATTAACTAAGACGTATATGTAGAGAAATGTGAAAAAACACAAATGTTGACAATATCGATATTTTAATTAATAACATAGATAATTTCTTGACAATAAATGTCGGTCTTTAGATAAATATGACCATATCGTTAAGGCACATTGTGGAAAATTCTATGTAAGATTTTGTTCCATTACTAGATTATCAATTTTTATTCAAAAAGCCTCCTTGTTTGCGTGTGATTTTCATTTGTGCCACTAAATATATAATATGTTTTTTTATATCTACAATTTAATTTGAAAATGGTACAAATTAGAGGTTTTCATTTTATATAGTGACATTAGTCTACAAATATCACTAATACATACTTCTTTAACGCTTTGATAAAAATGTTATCATATTGGTCTTTTATATAAGGTGACATTAGGATATCTAATGTCACCATATCATATACATATAGTCACATGTTTTAAAGCATGTTAGAAAAAAAATTGGCACACTTTAAAAATGTCACCATATATATTTGATTTTAATTTTTCTTTATTTAATTGCTATACTAGTAACACTTTTCACCACTTGTCACAAATTTGTATTATGGTCACATTTGAATGAAATTTAAATATGAGTTTTGTTGTAGTGAGGGGCGGATATTGAAGATGATGAGATGGATTACTATGGTCGACTAGGTCCCATAGTAAAACTCGAATATCCTGGAGTTCCCCTAAAAATGACTTTCCTCTTCCAAGTTGATTGTTTCGATCCAACTCCAACATGCACAGAGATATATCCTCATATAGGCTTGTGACGTACATAGTAAACACTAAACACAAATATTAGAAGTACGGGCCATTTATTATGGCAACACAAGCTCATCAGGTAACCCGATATATACTTAAAAATATTGTAATTGTGATACTTTATTATAGTAACCCTTGCTAACTTATTTTTTTGTTCGTGTACCTTCATCTTTTAGGTAGCTTATTGTATGTATCCGAGCCTCGAGTGTGACATGGCGGACTGGTTAGCTGCGATACTAATCAAAGCACGGTCGGTTGTGGAATGTTAAGAAATCACCAAATCTTTCCAAGAGGAGGTCCCAGTTACTGGTCGTCACATCAATGCAGCCGGTGAGGGATTTCGCTTTGATGAAGATGAATACATTAACCTCTACACTAGTATGTAGTTAATTTATGTTTTATATGAATAAGTTTGCATATATAGACACTGCTTACATATATTTGCATGTTGTAATGGATTTGCAATTCATGATTGTTTACATTCTTCCGATATTTGTGTTGTTTTAGGGGAGCAGACTGATACTGATTCTACTGTCCCCCGTTGACATTGAAAGTATATATGTCCTAGAGACAATCACATTGGGGACTATATACTTATTCACATCCAATATTTATATATAATTGTTATATGTAATTATAATGTATATGTGTTTGTGTATATTGGCATTACAATGTTTAAATATTTATTGTATGTTTGTCTGTATTCATTTACACACGTGTTCCCATGAGTTTAATGTTTTCACTAAGAATGTGAGATCTTGAGTGATATAGCATAAGCTCTTAAATCGCCCAAATCAATGATCATCGAGAATGAGATATCGATGATGCATAATATCCTTGGGATATTTAAGATTAGTATGTAGTCTGCATCATATCCTTAGAGAGACGTAGTGGTTCTAACAACTACGAATAACTAGGTTATTCATGATGGATGCATTTTTGAAAGTGCTTGTATACCCTACCAATAAACCATTTGATGTATTCTATTTATGTGTCTATGGAAGTATCGGCATGTAGGATGATGAAATAGACCTTTGACTTGATGTATTTTGGTCACAACCAACGCTTGCACTCCTGAGGGGGTAGATACGGCGTGCGCTGAGTACATCATGGAGCATAAGGAAATCATAGTTGAGCCAAGATAGAATTCATTCTTCGAAATAGAATTTAAGAGAATACTCTACTTTTCACATTTAGTTGATCGTTATATTCGAAATGGTGTTCGAATATATCAAAGATAAACTAAGACGATTGAGAGATATTGATTAAGTTATCGGAACAGACACAATATCAAGTTTTAGACTTAATCGAGTATTCGTGAATGAAGATACTGCATCATCATTAGCTCTACACTTAAGAGAGTTTGTATAAGTCCTCACAAACGTCCTTATGTATAAAGAGTGCCTAATGAATTGTCTAGGAATTCGTCTGGGCTTTAATTTGATTAGTGCTTGCTATACATAAGGTCCTAAGTGTCACACAATATTGTAATTGTTGCACCAATCTGATGTTGGAATTAATTAAATGTCAATTATATTGAGCATTTAATTTAATTAAATTTCTAATTGGATTATGTATATTTAATTTATATTATAAAGGATTTTCTATTTGATAGAAAATTATTAAATGTTAATTGGATTAAATATTTAATAAAATTAAATATATTTAAAGGAGGATTTTTTATTTTGATAGAAAATATTTAATTAAGTTTAGTGGATTCAATGGGATTAATTAAACAATTTATAAGATAGCGCATTTGGACGGATTTTGAATTAAAGTTCAAAGCCCAAAACAAGAAGAAGAAGAAAGAAAGAAAGGTTGTTGGGCCATCCTGCCCAATAAAAGTTGGACTGGTGCGTGCACATCACGCGCCAAAGAAAAGAAAAGGTTTGGCGCGTGCTATACACAGCGCCAGATAAAAACCAAAGCTGGCGTGTGGTTGAAAAAGAATTGGGCGTATGTTGGACACGCGCCCGGAGCTTCTAGAAGTTGAATCTTTTATTTTCTTGCTTGCTAATTAATTCTTTTCTTCTTGTTTCTTTGTTTTGGTAATTTTTCTTTTAAAGGATTATTGAAACCTTATAAATAGAACATCCTCTTTCATCATTCAAAGACAAGAATCTAATGAAGAATTCATTAGATGAATTCTTACAATAATTCTAATAGTTCTACAAAATAGTTTGTTTAGAATTTTCTCTTAGAATAATATCCTAGCAATTATTCGAAGGAGAATCCAACAATACTCGAGATTGTGATCAAGTGCTTTTGGTTCTCAATTGATGTAGATCAACTAAGGTCGATCGCTTATACAAACAACCGGATCTAGAATTTCGTTTTTGAATGCATCAGGATACATGAAACTTAATCTGTCGCCATAACAAGTAAGCTTTCAATTTATATTATCGCAATTTTTTTGTACTTTCATATAGCTATCAATTATTCATTGTTAGTGAAAATTTCTTTCCGCTACGTTACCTTGGAGGTTATTTTTCTCAAAAAACCAACAGACATGACACAATATTGTATCGACATTGAAGATACGCAATTTTATTTCAATTGAACATGAATTCATATCTTCGGAAAATGATTCGAATTTTTGAGATATTTTATTGAATTTTTTTTTATATTTCATTTGTGTATCTATTGCATTTCCTATCATTCTATCCAGGTAAATTATAATTGTTGAAAAAATAATTTGTCCCTAAAACCGTCTTCAATATCGCCAGATGTGACAAATTTCTTGCAAAATCGTCGCTGAGCCATCGCTAATTTAGGGATGGCCCATCGATGGATTAGGGTTTCAGTCACAATTTTTTAAAAATAAATTGCAATCTATCACTATGTAGTCGCTAAATCAGTGACGGGTTTACGAAGATAATTTCCTCCGTCTCCAATTTTAGGTATCTGTCTCCAATGATAATCCGTGCCTAGTCCATCATTGGAATTAGCGACGGATATTTAGTCCGTCTCCGTAATGTAGCGACTTGCACTTTAATGACGGGTAATCTGTCAGCTGAGCTAGTTAGTGACATATTTTTCTGTCGCTATTTGGCGAGATTTTGTAGTAGTTCTTCGTGCTTCTGATGCGAATTCATAATCACTTAGTCAACATATGTGATTTGCGATATGTGTAAACTGAACTAATGTATTGATTATACTATCTTGATGACTCGTTTACCATGTGAGTTGGTAAACGCTCTCGTAGATTACTTCAGTTGATCTATGAATTGTTGTTTTACGGGAAGCACTTGTGCAAAAAATTTAAAAGGTCACCATGCACACGATCTGCAATGTGATTTTGCCTGATGTGTCAAATCAATGTTTTAAATTTGTTTAAGTCAAGAGTTAATTCTCAACACTACGAAAACTTGTAGTGCAGTGAAGTTAACCCCGAGTGTCGGTCTCTCAGGACTTAATTAAGCTGAGTTCTTTTTACGGAATATAATTATCAACATGAAAGCAGTAAAAGGTTTGTTTGCTTCGGCAGCGAGTTCTAAAGTCTAACTCTAACTTTCAACACAAAGAAATCAAGCACATGTATATCGATCTTAACAAGTTATCAAAATTATAGAGTGGTGATGAATAAACAATGCTGGCTAGCAGGAATAAATGCAATAATAACAATGGTGATTTACTCTAGTTATCACTGGGACATGTCCAAACGATGATTACACTACTCAAGGCAGACACCTTACACCACATAAGGTACGATAGCTCTATGACAATGAGCTAACCGAGTTTGTTCTACAAAACATATAGCAATGGTGGAGTCGTCAATTATACCAAGCTACAATTACAACTAATGTAGTTCCTGCTTTTCAAACTTATGGATTTGCAATCTCTAGACGCTGGTGGTAAATCGCTTTGCATAATCCTCGGATGATTTTGTGGGTAAAACACGTAACCTAAACTACATATGCATATAATCAAAAGGTATTAAGTAAATCCCATCTTATCGCTATTGAATTGCATAAACCCTAACTAGCATGCATCGATTCCATCACCACCCCATAAAGGGTGTCTAGCTACTCATGCTCATCACCAATAAGCAATAAATAATTAAACAATCCAACATTAATAATATTTGTTAGGAATATATGTTTAGATTTTGATCAGCAACCTAATGACTTATCTTAGCTCAGAAAGGTGGTTAGTACTCTTGATTCACTTGAACACTGTAAAAGAGGAAATTCACTAAGTATGTTAGTCTAGCAAATCTTGTATTGGATGTTAGGTCTCTGAATGTAATTTTTTATATCTTTGAAGAAGACCAAGAAGAAGGCATCCGGCAGAAGAGTTCAATAAATTTGAAGATTTGAAGACTGCTCAAGATTGCTAAAGACGAAGGAAATTGGTCTCATCAGATACCTATGTCCAGATATCTTAAAGAAACAAGTATTTTTTTTAATAAACAAGTTTTTCAAAAGATATCTGAGAACACAAGGTTTCTGAACGAGGAAAAGTGCCCATAGAAACCTACACTCAGATACCTTGGATAAAACTACATTTCTGGGAAACAATGTTTCAACAATTATCTGGAGACGTGAAGGTCTCTGGAAAGGGACATGCAATGCTTCAGAAAGCGTGCATAGTTCCGTTGGCACTGCAGGACAAAAATAGTACAATGCAATAAATGCGCAGACAGAGACATCTGAACAAAAGAGGAAATCTCTGAAAAGAGACAATGTCTTCTACAGTACTATTTTCAGATACCAATAGTTTGAATTTGAATTGACACTAACGGATACTATTCAAACGGCTTCAAATTCAACTATAAATATCACCACTTAGAATGCTTGAAACACACCTTGAACTTACACACAGAACGAACTTATTCATTCAAGCATACAAGCCTTCAACCTACTTACTCTTTAGCTTACAGTTGCGACTAAGCTCTTGAATTCTATGTAGCACGAAAGTTCTAAGTGTCCGGATCCTTAACAAGAATTGCTATCTGTGAAGGAGTTGAATCAAAAGATCAAGTATCTGAGTTTCATTCTCCAGAACATTTAAAATAAACTTGGGTCAGTAAAGAACATATCACCACACATTGTGAAGTGTGTTAAGTGATTCTTGTTCAAGAAGGTAGTATTACATAACTGAAGAAGTTATTAATCTACCAATCTGACAAACTCTCCTTAACCAACACCTTAAACGGCGTGGAGTACAGGAAGTAATTAGTTTGGGAAACTAAGGAATAACTCCAAGGTTATCGAAAGATAGGAAGTACTTAGTTTGGAAAACTAAGGAACATCTCAAAGGTTTCTGAGTATAGGAAGTACTTGGCTTGGAGCCGGGAAATAACTCAGGGGGAACACTTGGTTGGGAACCTAGTGTATTTAGGAATCGAGAGAAGATATTTGTAAGGTGAACTCAATTATCTGTCTTAGTGGATTCTAGGTCTGAGAAAGGACGAAGTGGATTAGTTGAAGGATTACGCCACCTTCAAATACCACTATAAAAGGCGTGTTATTTACTTACAGCAATTTACTTATCATTATCTTTATCCTGCTAAGTATTTAAACACATTATATCTTGCTAACCACGTGCCCTTACCACAAAAAAGTCTTCCCCTCTCTGAAATTAATTATCAGATATATTCACCTTTTTCTGATAAATTGTGTTTATCAAAAAAATTTTAAAAAGTCTATTCACCCCCCAGCCTTTTTTTCTTTGCCGTTATCTGGACCAACAAGTGGTATCAGAGCAGGAGGTTCCCAAAGCCTTCTGCACTGAACCTAGATCCCAGATAAGTGCCCACTAACTGCTTTTCACCTACACTTAAGATATTTGTAAGTGTGATTGCTACAGGATGTCTTTAAGTGACGCTCCAATTCTCAAGCCAGAGAACTATGAGAAATGGAAGAACAACATGATGCTCCACCTAGAAGCCATCAGTGATGAAATGATCTACGTGATAAAGAATGGCCCCATAGTCATTCAACAACTTAAGCAGGTCATGGAGGTTTCAAATGGTAGAGATAGAGTTTCCACTGATGAAGAATCAAGTGGTGGTTCCTCATGACAACAGGCCAACCAAAGGAAGACAACCGGGCAAGTTGTTTATGAGCCAAAGCCCATTGAGCTATGGACATTGGAATATGCCAAAAGAAATCGACTGGATGGTCAGGCTCATAATATCATCATACGCTCCACTCCAGATCACATACAGTATAAATTATGGGGTGTAAAAACGGCGAAAGTGGCCTGGAAACTGATTGAAGAAATCTGTGTTGGCACTGAGAAAACAAAGGAAAATAAGTTCGATGTTTTGAAGCTCGAATTCCAAAACTTTAAACAAGGTCCCACAGAGACTCTTGAAGAACTTGATTTCCGGTTTACAACATTAATGAGTGAAATGGCTGCACTTGGTGAAAGTGAGAGATACTCTAACTCTGAAAAGGTTAAGACTATCGTGCGAAGCTTGAATCAAAACTGGGAACATACTCAGTACTTTTATTTCAACCAAGGAATGCCAAATATCACTCCAGTAGAATAGTTTTCTCACTTAGCTACTGTCAACTATGAAACTACTCAGAGAGAACAAATGATTGCTGAGAAGGTTCACAATGTTGCTTTAGTAACACAAGGTACTTCTGAAAAGAAGGATACCAAAGAAATGACTGAGGAAGATGCTCTTGCTGTGAAGTAAATGAAAAAATATGTCAGTCGGGAGATTGAGAGAAGAAAAGCCAAAGAGAAGCTAAAAAAGCATCTAGGCTCAAACTATCACCAGTACAAAAATATGCAGCTGTCAAGCTTGCTGAACAAGTCGGCTCAGCAAGCATCTAGTACTGAGGAAGCAGAAATTGGAAACGATATATGTTTCTATTGTCAGAAACCTGGTCACTTTAAAAGAGACTGCCCTATTTTCAATAAGCTAAAGACAGGTGACAAGAAAGATAGAAGAAACTTCAAGAGAGGTCAGAGAGCTATGCTCACCGAAGAAAGGAAAAAGATTCAAATCCAACTGGATGCTCTTGATATTGAGTCAGAATCTGAGGAAGAAGACTCAGATGACTCCAAACTACCTTCACCAGAATTATGTGGCATCACTCATGAATTGGTTGACTTTGGTCAAAAGAAAAGGGAATTATGCGGGGTTGCTGAGGAGATCTATCCAGATTGCTCCAACATTGAGCCTTGCCTAATGGCTGACGAGGTAACCAACATTTCTCAATTCATAAACTATGAGAGTGATGAGGAAGGAATAAGAGATTTAGAATATCTCAGAAGAGAACTTGACCTCTACAAAAGAGAATTTCAAATGGTCCGAGCTAGAGCCGACATTTTTGAAGAAGAAAAGAATTATCTTGAGAAGGAAAATTCACAATTACTCAAGATATCTGAGAAAAAGGATGCCGAAAATGCATTTCTCAAAGCACAGATATCTGAGACGGAGAAGTCACACAGAAAGGCAATGGATATACTCCAAAAGGAAAATAAAGATCTTCTTTCTGAAAAAGGAACTCAAAAAGAAAGAACAATCTTTTCAATCCTATGCCAAAGCTAGTGACACACTTACTGAAGTACACTCTTATTTAAGAGATCCTTCAGAAAAGGGAGGACTTGGGCTGAACACACAAACAAATAGTTCTACCACTCTGAATAAGAGTGACGAAAGAATAACACTTGTTAGTGCTCAGCAAGATGGTTCCCAAATAACCTACAACATTGGTCAGAAAGCCAAGGTTTTTGACAAAGGAAAGGCAGTTGTGACCAAACCTTTGTGGGAAAAACAAGTCCAAAAGAAAATCTGGGAACGCTTCAGAAGAAACATAACACCTAAAAGTGTAATCACCCATAAGGCTATGTCTCTTAGAAAGGAAAAATTATGAGCAGCAAATTTTCCAACATCACATTTTCTGGAAAGAAAGACGTTCCAGAGACTAGCAAAGCTGCTGAGAAGAGAACTCAGATAGCACCAGGAGCTCGAAATGACATTGGCTATAAAGCCATCGGGAAACAACTTGCTCGTGAGTATAAGCAAGAGCAAGAACGATGGTTGAAAGCTAGGATTGCGCATAGCAATCATCAAGTGGAAGAAAGAACAAAGCACGACCACTCAATGCCGTGGCTAGAAGAAATCGACAAGGAAAGGTAAGTTCATCAAAAAGCATTTAGCAACTGACAGTATCAAAAGCACCACGTGAGCTCCAATGAACACACCAAAAGGAAAATAATTTTAACAATGATAATACTATTCATTTACATAGAATTGGCCTTATGTTCCTACTAGACAAAAGCATGTTCCTAAGAAATATATACAAAATGGATTCCTACTAGAAGATTGTTTAGTCCAGATGGTTCCATCATTGAAATGAGAACTTAAACTCCTATTTCGCTTTGTGCGTAACACTCCAAGGAAGAATCCAACATGGCATTTTGATAGTGGATGTGGAAAGCACATGACAGAGAAAAGCAACTGTCAACTACAAAGTTTGCAACATCGACCAGATATCGAATTGCTAGAGGAGAAATAAATCAAATCAGAGGATTTGGAGACCAAATTGGGAGCCCTTACAATCTATGGTGTACTTCATGTAAAGGGACTGAAATATAATCTCCTAAGCATGAGTCAATTTGCTGACAAAGGGTTCTCAGTAAAGACGAAATCAAAATTCTGCAAATTGATTGATAATGAATCAAAGTAGACAGTCTTGGTTACTAGGCGGAAAGTGTTGGTCCAAATAACGGCAAAGTAAAAGACTAGAGGGGGGGGGGTGAATAGTATTTTAAACTTTTGTCGATAAACAGCTTTCTAAACTGGGGTTTCGATACTTAAATTCAGAAAGGAAGACTTTAAGATAGGTAAGTGCAGAAACAATAAGTAAGTGTGTGTGCTTTGCTGAAAGATAAATACAGAAAGGTAAATAACACATCAAGTATAGTGGTATCTGGATGTGGCGTAATCCTCCAACTAATCCACTTCGGTCTTTCTGAGACCTAGAATTCACTAGAACAGATAATTGAGTTCACCTTACAAAAATCCTATTCTAAGATTCTTAAACAATTGGTTCCCAACCAAATGTGCCCCCTGAGTTATTCCCCAGCTCCTAGAGCTAAGTACTTCCTCTACTCAGATAACCTTGGAGTTATTCCCTGATTTCCCAAATCAAGTACTTCCTCTACTCCACGCCTTGATGGTGTTGGTTATAAGGTTTGTCGAGAGGCTTCAGATAAATTTTCGCTATGTTTTCAGAGAGCCTAATAGAACAAGAATACTTAATACACTTGTTCAAAGGTATGGCAATCGCTTCTTCGACCCAAGTAATTGATGTCCGCTCGGAGAATGAGCTTCGTAAAGGTTATCCGACAGCTCAACTCTTTCATTTAATAACAATCTCTTGTTAAGGTTCAGACAACTTAGAACTACTAGTGATTCTTCAAGCAATGTAAAGCTTTAAAGGATAGTAGAGTGCTTGAGAGAATACTTTGCTAGATTGTAAGTTTGCGTTAGATCGCTCTTCGTCAGATTTCTCAAAGATCTAAGTGTGTGATATTTATAGATGAATTAGAGAGTCGCTGATGTTATCCGTTAGACACAATTCAAATTCAGTCTATACTTATCTTGAAATGAGTACTCAGAAGTCCTTGTCTCATATCTCAGAGAGGATTGTGCTTTAGCGGCTTTTCTGCGATGCAATTAATGCATATGTACTATTTCTTGTCCTGTAGTCTTCAACGGATACATTAGCCTTTCTGATGGCTTGCATGCTCCATACTCATGTTGTCATATGTTCCAGAATCATGTTTCAAAAGTAACTAAATGTACTTAAGAAAGGATTAAGGACATAGTCTTTCCGAGTGAGACTAAACCTTGGTGTCTTCATAAATCTTCTGCAATCTCCGGTCTTGTAATCTTCAGAAAAACTCCATTGCTAGGATTGATCTTCATGGTCTTCTTGAAATAAAAATTATACTCAGAGACCTATAATCCTAATACAAGATTTACTAGACTAATTATACTCGTGATTTCTCTTTACAATGTTCAAGTGAACCAAGAGTACTTAATCACCTTTCGCTAAGATAGGAACATGTGATGAATGATCAAAATACTAACAGATATCCCTAACAAATTTCCTTTTGATCACCATCCATGACTATCTTTCAAAGTCCTATTACAAAGTTGTAATCTCGAAGAGAAAACAATCCACCACTTAATCATTTCAAATGATATTCAATTTTAGTCAATTAAATGCAAAGTAAACATCAACCAAATCACAAGAAGTGACCTTTCACGATAAGTTTTCATCAATTAGAGTGTATCCGAGAGTATGATCTTCGATAGGTACAGACATTACGTATCAAGATGCAACTTTTAAGGATAGAGAAAATTAGAAACAACAAGAGATTACAAAAGTAACAAAACAAACTAAGTAAATTAGAACAATAGGAGAGTCCAAGCTCCAAGTAAACATTCTAAGATACTAGTCTTCAAGTCTTCAAAAATTAACTTAGGTTCGGAAACCTCAAGTTCTTCAGCATCCTTTCTGGATCAGTTGACATAATCATCCACTTTTCTCGCATTCTCGACATAGTCATAAAGTATCCTTCTGACAGAAAGTTCTGTCTTTCTGGATTAGATACAAATTTCATGGTAACTCTTGCCAAGATTGTAGTTTTTCTTCGTAAAGTGTTCGACCCAAGAGTATTTTCCTGCACCTGTGCATGGTCTACTTGCAGCTCAGATAGGTTGAAATACTTGTATATTTCTTCCAGATAGTGAATATCATCCAGATATTCATCCTTTGTCATGTAGAATGACTCATAGGGATGAACACCTAGCTTGTTCTTGTCAGAGGTACCATCCAGCTTTCTTGTCTTGTGCACATCTTCCGCTCGGGGTAAGGACAAGGAAAAGAAAGGTCCATCTTTCCTGCATCATTTCTCTTTTCAACCTCAAAGTTTAGCTGTGCATGAAGGTGCTCATGTTTTAGCAAATTTGGCTTGCTTCACCCATTTTAGGATCCGTGAAGATGGGAGTTGAAACTTATCATTGACAAGTAGATGTTGCGCCGTAATCCAATACCCTTTCTTGTTCGAATGCACCTATATGAAGACTCTTCATTACTGGTCTTCACATACTCAATGTGGGCATCAGTTGGCTTTTCTTGATGAGTTTCTTTGTTTGCTCTGCCAAACTGAATATCCCTTCTAGCCTTTCTGTTAGGTGGCCTTCTGTCAGGAGATCCTGTGACTCTTTCTTCCCGCCAATTTGGCTGTGGAAGTCCCTTTAATCGACTTGGTATTTTAAGGGGTTCTGGCCGCTAATGGCCTTGCCGCCAGAGGAGGTTGTAAGGGCTTGCTTCTTCTTTTGTGAAGTGCATGTTCATCAAGACGATTCATCCTCATCATCATCATTGATGTTCCAATTGTGAGGCTTGGCTCTCTTGACCTCTTACCTCACCTTCTTCTCGATTTTCTTCTAAGCTTTTCTGGTTGTTCCCATCCGAGATCCTAAGGACTTGGTTCCCTAGTGACCATACTTCAACTTTCGGCTGATTGATCCGGAACAACTTCTTCAAATAGGGTGTTCCAAAGGGTGTCCTTAATGACTAGTTGACTTGAGGAGGGGAGATTTGATTGTTTTGTTTTTCTTCCTCTGCCTTTCTGAGGCATCTCTCCTTCCCTCTTAGTCATGAATGACTGACTCATGATAGCATAAGCTTCAGAGAGTGATTCAAAGTTCTTCTGGAGGTTGTTATGCACCCTGACCAATTTTTGGATTTCTTCTTTCATGTCCTTGTTTTGCCTAACCAACACTTGCTCTTTTCTGTTGAGTTCTTCAAGAGGCTTTAGAATAGCCTCAGCTTGTTGAGTAGCATAAGTAGCATAAGTAGCATCTGCTAGTGCTTGATTGGCATTGTTGCAGTCTTCTTCCCTGATCAGAGCTAAGTCTTTCTGAGAGAGAGAGCTATGCTGGTTTCTCTATTTAGCAATGCAGCAGCCAAATCTTTCATCTATTCTGGATCGATCAGAGGACTTGGTTGTCTTGAGCAACAAGTCTGCTCTTAGTTCCAAGAAAACAATTGCTCGGATCCGTGCTCATCACTTCAAGCACCGGAGCAGAAAATTTGACGCGCTGTAAGGGCTAGCTTTTCCTTAGTGATTAGCCTCTCATCTTCTCGCTTGGGAGATCAAGTTTGGGTTTATTTCAAAGATCATTCTCATAATCCTTTTTTCGATTGTTTGCAGAGTGGCAATCTTTTGTTCGCTTTTGAGTATGCCGCTTCGAGAAGTAGAAGGTCTTTCGATGCAGTTTTAGCATAATGCTCTTCATCATCATTGTCATCCATGGCATCTATCTCAAAGAAGAGTGACAACGATGGCATTTTTCAACAACCTTTGCTCATCTAGGAGTGCCGCCTTAGCATTAGCTTCTCCGAGCTTTTCGAGTTTGGCTTCCTTTTCTTCAACAAGAGCTCGACACTCTAAGTTGATTCTCTTCTCTTCCAACTTAAACTGAGTTGTTCAATCTCGAACTCAAGGGTCGTGATTTCTTCAATCAGGTCTTGTTCAAATTTGCTGGTATTTTGATGAGACTTTGGTGGTGATGATGACGGGTCTTTCCGAGCATTGAAGGAGTAGCCTTTCGCACTTCCTTTGCTAATTTTCTGAATCCCGCCATTTCTGTTGGGATCATCATTCGATCATCATCATCATCATCCTTTTCTTGTCTTCTCGACTTGGATGCTCGTAAGGAGGTTCTTGGTAATCATTCTCACCGCTTCCTTCTCATCTTCGTAAACCAGTTGATCACATTAGGAAGTGTGATCATCCTCCCATTTACTTCTTCTTGCTCGTAAGGGTAGGTTGTGAGCTTGTGGGCAAGGCGTGACGGGTCACAATCGCTTGGTTTGAGCATCAGCTTTGAAATTCGCTAGGAGTCTTTGTGCTACTTCATTTAAGAAGTTATCATCCATTAGAGTGGCAAAAGAATATGATTCGTGGGAAACATAGTATGGATATGGTCTTCCAGATTGATTGCTATGGCCCTTTTCTGGGATGTCAATTACTTTGCAATTTCGTAAAGATCGCCTTTCGAAGTTTCGCCATTGTCAAGCACTTTAGATGTTTCTTGAGAGTGTGCTTCTTAAAGGCTTGGAGTAAGTCGAGTGGCACTAGACTTTGAGCTCGAAGAAAGGGATCAAGTTAGTTTTGTTCAAACTACTTGTGTTAGTATCTCAGGTGCAAAAGTAAGCTCGAGCATACCCGTAGAAACACTAGGCTCATTTGCTCGACTTCGCTTGTTTGGGCACAGAGGCCTCAGATACCTTGATGTGAGGAGAAGTCGATCCTCAAAGATCCTTTCTTCTCGATTGAACCGAGAAATAGAATCAAATATGTTTAGAAACTTGTTATCGTAAAAGATAAGTGGAAAATGCTTTCGAGACTTTGCTTACTTCCAAGTGAGGAAGCTTAGTGATCTTTCTCGTAAACCTTGGGGTTTCGAACCTTTTCTTCAGACATCGCTTGTTTAGCTTTTAGTTTCTCGGAGGAGATGAGATCACATTCTCTCCGGCCCAAGTGTTCTTCTCGATTGAGCCTGTAAGATAGAACAAACATATTGATTAAGTAGTGAATTTTACCAAAATTTTCTTAAGGAAAGTTTATCGATACTTACCTTCTCAATGTAAGGCTCAAGAATACTTCCTCAGAGTGCTTTTCACTGGAAACTCTCGTGTCAGTGTTGGTTCCACCTCCACTACTTTCAACAGTAGCCTGTGGAATGTGCTCTTCTTGATGTTCGAGGTCGAGGAACTGCTGGTCCAGATAACGGCAAAGTGAAAGACCGAGGGGGGTGAATAGTCTTTAAAACTTTTGTCGATAAACACTATTTCTCGATATCCGAGTAGATATCCGATACTTAGATTCAGAGCGAAGACTTAAGATAGATAAGTGTAAACAATTAAAGTGTGTGTGTGTGTCGACAAGTAAGTGTAAAAGTAAATACAAAGAAGTATAGTGGTATCTGGAGGTGGCGAATCCTCCAACTAATCCACTTCGTCTTCCAAAGACCTAGAATTCACTAGAATAGATAATTGAGGTCACCTTACAAAATCCTATTCTAAGATTCCTTAAATGATGGTTCCCAACCAAATGTTCCCGCTTTCACAAACAAGTACTTCTGCATCGTAAACCTTTTTCGCTTATTCCTAGCTTCCCAAGCTAAGTACTTCAGACTAATAACCTTGGAGTTATTCCTTAGTTTCTCAAACTAAGTACTTCCAGACTCCACGCCAAAGGATGGTGTCGTTTTGGTTCGAGTTGTCGATGAGCTTCTTAATAACTTTTCGCTTAATCGATAGCTCGTGAATCAAGTATACTTAATACACTTTGCAATGTATGGTATCTTGTTCTTTTATCGACCCAAGTCTTAGATAAGTGCTCAAGAGAATGAATTTATACTTGATCTTTGATTCAACTCTTTCACGTATAGTGCTTGTTTAGGATCGTGACACTTAGAACTTTAGTGTTACTCAAGATCATGAGCTTTGGTCGCAATGTAAAGCTTTGAGAGTAAGTAGTTTGCTTGAGAGATTAAGATATGTGTTCGCTCAAATTTTTCAAGCGCCTAAGTGTTGATATTTATAGATGAATTTGAGTACCGCTTGAATAGCATTCGTTAGCTTAAATCAAATTCAAACTATTGATATCTCGTATAGTATCAGAAAGGTGTTTGTCTTCTTCTTCGGTTACCGCTGCTTTTGTTCGACATCTCCGTCTGCGCATTTAATGCAATGTACTATACTTTTGTCTCAGAGTGCCAACGAACTATGCTTTGTATCTGAGACAACCTTGATCAGTTTTCTCTTAATCTTTGCACGTTCTTATCTTTATATTCAGATAACACTTTTATTGAAACAACTTTGTTTGCAATATATATATTTCTTTTCGTAAATGTGGTTAAAGCTCAAGGTATCCGAGAATAGATATCTGGACACTTTCCTTGTTTTCAGATAGACCTTTTATTTCTCGATATCTCTTGTGACATGCTTTGTTTAAAACTATTCATGTCTTCAAGATATCCGCCAAGTATTTGGAAAAATTTCAAGAATCCTTGTGCTTTCTTCAAGTCTTCAATGTCGCTGAACTTGTTCTCGCTTGGATGTCTTCTTCGGTCTTCTTCATAAAATAAAAATTACATTTTGAGACCTAACATCCTATACAAGATTAGCTAGACTATCATACTTAGTGGGTTTCCTCTTTACAATGTTCAAGTGAACCAAGAGTACTAACCACCTTTTTTGAGACTAAGATAAGTCATCATGTTGTCGATCAAATCTAAACAGATATTTCTAACAAAATATCTAACAAATTTCCTAACAAATTTCCTTCTCGATCACCAACGATGACTATCCGACCTATTACAACTGATGAGTGAACAATTCAACACTTAATCATTTCTTAAGATTTTCAAATCATCCAATTATGCGTAAAGTAGACATCAACCAAATCACAAGTTGTGATCTTTGTCGACAAGTTATCTTTATAGAATACTATCCGAGAGTAAGTTCTTCAGATAAGTTACAAAGAGATTACAGATAACTTCAATACATAAAGCAAGTTTAGCCTACCAAGAAAAATACAAAGAAAACTACATAGTAAATTAGGACAACAGAGTAACCAAGCTCCAAGTAAACATCCTAATAGACTAGTCTTCAAGTCTTCAACTCTTCAAGTCTTCAACAATAGTTCTATGGATCACAAGAATTTCCTATCTCCAAACCTTTTGATGTCATCGTAATAATCATAGAGAAGTGTTCGACGAGCATCTCAAAGTTGTCTCCGCAAATCCACGCACCTCTTTGTAGTTTTGGTGGATTTTTCGACAAAATGTTTGACCCACGTATCATTCCCCACTTCCGCATGCTCTATTCGATATCCATACCTTGAAGTATTCAGAGATAATCCTCGATATCCGATGTCACCCTTGTATTGATCTTCGCTAGATAGAACGACTCATGTGGTTCCACAATGAGTCTTGCTCTTGTGCCTGCTCTCGTGATATTCGTAATTCGTGCACATCATCCGCTTTCCATATGGACATTCATCGGAGAGGTCCTTTCTCATGGCTTCAGCTCTCTTGACAACTTCAAAATCCAACCAGGCTTTAATGTGATTGGTGTTGATCAAGGTTGGCTTATCTTTTCTCCATGACATAAGTTGTTTGTGGATTGGTTCTGGAAATCTTGAGTTTACCAGTAGATGCTTAAGTTCCAGAATCTAATAGCCATTTTTCTGATTGATGCACCTGTAGACAGAGGAATCATTGTCATTCTTCACATACTCTATTTCGCTTCTTCCGCCCGAGTGGAAGTCGACTTTGTCTTTGCTCACCTCACCGCTCCTTCTGCCTTGAATTCTCTTTGGGGTTGTTGCTTGAAGAACCACCGGATAGACTTGGTATTTCCAGAGGGTGTTTTAGTCTAGGGCTTTGGCACTATGGGCTCAGTTAGGCTTTCAATTTTCCTTTTCTTGTGAAGAGGAGCTTCATCTTCATCAGTTTCCTCATCATCATCAAGATTAAATCTTGTGAGAGTTTTACAGCCTTCTTCATTGCCCAAGGGCTTGATTTGACATTCTTCTTCTTCAGAAGATTCATCAATCCCTTTAACTTGTCTTCTCCTCGAGCCTTGGTACTTTTGAGGTTTCGTGCTATGGCCCTTGTTATCATTGTAGTTCCTTCAAGAGGTTTCGGGAAGTAGCTACTATTTGCAAAGCAACTGCAGAGGAGGGTTCGCTTATTCCGAGTGGTGGCCGGGAAGTTTTCATGTTTCTTCTTCCTCTCGAGCCACACCACCTGCATTTCTTCTTGTTTTCTTCCTTCTTCCCATTCCCCGACTTTGAGGTCCATATTTGTACACTCTTTCCCCTTAGTCATTGTCATCGACTCACCTCATAAAAGAACTGAGAGAGAGTCAAAATGCCCTTGTAAATAATTGTAGCAAAGGACCAACTTCAAGTTCGCTTTGAGCTCCGATTTTGCTTGATAAGTCCATTGTCCTTCGCTGAGCTCCGCCAATGGGCCTAGGATGGCATCCGCTTCCAAAGCAGTAACTTGCCTATTGGAAAGCTTTTTCACTAAAGACGATCATCGCCCCTTATCATTCCTGCATCTTTCCGAGCAATGACTATGCTAGTTGTTCTCTCGAGTGATGAGCTCAAAGGAACTTTTTCATTTTAGAAGGGATGGAGGCAATTACTTCCTTGTTCCGGAAGACAACTCCTTGTTCGTATGAGCCGTTTGGTATCTGCTCATGTATTCATGGGAGTGGACATTCGCGCTTGTTGAATATTGCAGAGCACTCACTTCTTTTCAAGTGAGAAACCGCTAAATGTTCATTGCGGTGCTCGCCAAAGTCTTGTCTTCTTCATCATCCGAGTAATCACCAGTTGATCTTCATCCTCTCGATATTCTCATCGATTGTCGAGTCCAAAGAACCATCTCGTAGATTGGTTTCTTCCTTTGGGAGGAGGATGGTACTTCTTTGAAGATGATGCGCCTTAGCATCATGCTTAATTTCGTATACTTCTTCAAGATTTAGTTCTTTGGTGATGGCATTTACAAAGATCCTCGTAGCTCTTTAACCTCGTAGTAAGCATATCTTGCAGATATTGATCTTGTAGTTGGTCGCTTATCTCCGGATTTAGCTATTTGGTCTTCCAGTTGAAGATGGAGCTTTTGTTCTTCTTCCAACATATGTCTGAGTTGAGCAGTTCTGGATTGAGTATTCAACAATTTCTGAGTGATTTCCTCAGAATCCTCAACTATTTGTTTAGTATTAGCCTTTTGTTGGGAAGATGGACGAGTTGATTTTGAGGAGATGGAGACGGAGATTTCGTGCTTTCCTCTCGCTTGCTTTTCAAAGCTTGAGGCATGATTTCTTTGTGAAATTCTCCCCCCTCGTGCAGGGCATCATCATCATCCTTTTGTCTCAGGTCATCCTTTTGGTGATGGTCAAGGAAGTTCATCGTCATTTTCGTTTATCTCTTCCTCCTCATCATCTTCAGATACAAGATTGATCACTTCAGGAATAGTGATCTTTTGCCCATTAACCTCTTCTTGTTCAGAAGGTATAAATTGCGTAGTTTGGGCGTGAATCGCTTGAATGCCATTTGTAATCTTGTTCCACCATCCGCCTGCTCAAAGGCTTGTATCAAATTGTGCGCCACTTCTCCGAGAAATCCTTATGCAATAGAGTCGAATCGTAATCGCTCGGTAGGGAACATTGCATGGATATATGTCTCCAAGTCAAGAGCTCGTGCTCATCTGCTTGGTTGATCTGTGATTCTCAGATATCGTAGAGATCAGAGCACCTTAACCTTGCCATTTCTTGAAGCATTGAATATGCTTCAAGGTGGTGAGCTTTGAAGAAGGGAAGTAGTCCCTGTCTCATCATTGGGAGCCCGCTGCACCTGCTTGACCTCGAAAGAAAGAGTTTTGAGTGAGCTTCAAAACTTTTGTAGATATCCGAGTAGAAGTGTAGTTTAGTTTCGAGTTACCCGAGTAAGTACTGTGCTCAGAGATTTGTGCATCGAGACAATTGGTGTCTCGATATCTTGTCAGGAGGTGGATACTTGAAGTCCGGGTTCTCATCAACCTTTCTTTCTTGAACTCGAGAATTAAAGTTATCACAATACTTAGGAAATTTTATCAAGAAAGCTTTAGATGACAAATCGATATCCGAGAGGTCAATTACCTCCATGGAGGCTCAGATATTTGTCTCTCGAGACTTGTGCCTCTCGAATCTTTCGTGATGAAGGCCTTGATGCCTCATCACTTTCCATAAAGTGGGGATGTCGCAACTCGTCCCCTTGCACTTCTACTCGAGTGAGCCCGTGAGTAGAAAGTATTGAGTAATTTAGAAGAAGTTTGAGATAACCCAAGGTGAAGAATTTTTATCATCGATTTTCATATACCTTCATACCGAAGGCTCAATGATGTTTCTTCGTAAACCTTGTCGGTTTCTAGGTTTTCTTCCGCATTTCGCTTTATCTTCCTCTTTCTCGCTTGGAGCTCGTTAGAAACATTCACTTAATCGTTAAGTAAATTATCGATAACCGAAAAATGACAACTCAAGAACATTTTATCACCGTAGGATGTGCTCAGATTTCTTAAGAGGTGAGGTTGATGAGACCTCTTTCGCTTCGAGGCAAGCTTTCCAGCCTTCCTCTTGTCCTTGTGTTTCTAACTCACTCAGAATAAAGAATTTCTATAAATAACAAGATGTTCAAGCATAAAATTTGCACAAGATAAGAGTTAAACCATTCAACTACCGATCCGTGTCAGTCGATTGGTTTCAAACTTGTGACCTTTCTATACATTGGTCTTCTTGTTCCAAAGATTTTTTCTTTGTTTGAAGTTTCGCCATTTCACACCTTTCCCGAGTATGCAACTCAGCTTGCCTCCCGGTTGATCATTCGAGTAGATGTCTCGCTTGATCCTCTTATCGAGTTGGGGAACCCGCTTTGCAGGATTTTCTTCAAAGATATCGCATTGCCGGTAATTTGAAATGGAGTTCATTTACCATTTCATCAACCACTTGTGGCTGTTGTGGTTGTGGTTGTGGTTGTCTCGAAGCGTAAGATTGGTCAAGAGAATGTTCTTCCGCATTTTTAGATGTGGCATTTTCATCAAGATTCCGCCAAAGACTAAATTACCACTCATCGTGGCTTCTTGACGTTGCATAAGAAACATTCCTCAAGATGTGTTTGCACCAACAACCTTTGCTATATGTGCTTGTTCAAGAACTCGTGGTGTAGGTTCTTTTCAGATACCTTTTCACCGCCATTATTTCAAGAATCCTTAACCCTCTTTGCTCTTTTCTAGGACTTGAGAGATGACTAGTTCATCATCTTCATCGCCGAGCTCTCATCAAGATTAGAACCGATTGGTCCATAACTCCGCGGTTTCAGCAGATAGGGCTTGTGTTTTCACCACTTTTGGCAAAGATTTATGAGTTCATCGCCAGGCTTTCGTAATAGTCTTCACATTTCAAAGCACTTTCTTGCCGAGTCTACTTGTTCAAGAGTTGATGATTCTTTGCAAGATTGATGAGTTGACCGCCTTTATCGGCAAGGCTCGTAGATATCTCGAGAATCGACAACCTCTTTGGGTGTGTCTTCCGATTTGCCAGACTTCTTTCTTGAAGTTCGGCTTCTTGGTCGCAACCTTTCTTCGATACCTTTTCAGATTTTCGCTTCTTAGAACCTTTCCGAGACCCAAGAACCTTTTTCATCAAGTTTGTATACTCATATTTGTAGTAGGTTATCG
This sequence comes from Plantago major, assembly GCA_026545765.1. Taxonomy (NCBI): domain Eukaryota; kingdom Viridiplantae; phylum Streptophyta; class Magnoliopsida; order Lamiales; family Plantaginaceae; genus Plantago; species Plantago major. Next base: position 56,925 of record JAIFAC010000193.1, on the reverse strand, counting down.
CTATTATTTCACTGCCTCCGAGCTTGATGCCAAGCTTCTCCAAAGAAGTAGCATATCTTCAGACTATAGCCTATTGTGGCCTTCGCTCCTAGTCCTTTGGCAATCTTAGGCTCAAGCCTTGAATCTTCTTCACAAACTTCATGAAGGCGCATTTTCCCTAGTTAAAAGGGTTTTCCAAATTTTTGTCTTGTTGATTCAAAGAAGAACATCATGATCCATCGTTTCGCTTATCCGGTCAGCACCTCCTTGTAGACCATCAAAGCATCCGTGAAGAATGCAAGCCAATACATCCCAAAGGAACCATCGATGTCCGGTTCGATGTCAAGAGTTTGAACTCATGGGTGTATCCGATTTTCAAGATCACACACGCCATCAGACAATTTGTTAACACCTTCAAGGAGATCATCATCCTCGGTGTTTATTTCAAAATCCTTTCCAAGATTTTGATACTCAAACAACTTACGAAAGTTGTTAAGTCCGTATGATTTCTTTCCTCGATCGAGGTTTTGATGCACACTATTTCAAAGGTCTTCGTAAACACAGAAATTATCCTCGAGTTGTTGTAGAATTCCAACACATCGAGTGATGAAATTCCACTGGGCCAGCAAATAGAAAACCTTGATTTGTGCCTTTTCAAGCATGTCAAGAGTCAGCTTTCTGTCGGCTTGGTTCTCTATTGCAGCCATGAGGTATCCTCAACCATGGCACCACCCCAAATTATTCTGTGATTTGAAGTTCAATGGTCAGGATTAAAATCTCCTACCAAATGGGTTGTTCATAATAACCAACTCGTGCTTACTTTTCAAAGCATCATGGAGGATTGAGATTTCAAGGTAGAAGAATTCTTCGGGCCATCTCTTTATATAGTGTAGAGAATTTGGATTAGTGTTTGAAAGAGATTTGATTCAGTAATTCTTTGCAGAAAAACTTAATCATGATTTGCAGAGATTGTAGAAGGTTTGCAGAGAATCAAGAGAAGGTTTTGCTATTTTTGCAAGTCTAATGTCGATTAGGCTAAAGTGATCTCTTTGCCAAAATCCTATATATATAGCAACATAATTTAATAAACATATACACACAAATTGGTTTTGTATGTATGTATCTGAATTGCAAGGAGGCGGGTAAAAGTTTGTTCGCATTAAATGCATAGTGGGCCACGCTCAATTTCAACACCACTATTTACAGAGAATTAATTTCGTCTGCTAAGATCAAATGCATATTTCATCAAGGGTCAATATTGCTTCTTCAAAGAATGATCACAATCAAGAATTGTGATTGTGCCCAATTAATGAATTTTGGATTTTCTATCCGAATCACAATTGTGTGACTAAGAACACTGCTTGTATCCGAGTCTATCTCATACTCAATATTTGTCCAAGTTTTACACAAAGATAGAAATAATACAAATTTCAAGAGAGTAGTCGATCGCAGATATTGTACTATTCTCTTTGTGTTCCCCTCACTTAGTGAACTAGATATCCGAGTTCTGCCTCGTAGATCTTAAGTCGCCTTTTTTGCTCTTTAGCCTTTTGACTTCGGATACCTGCTCCAGCTTTTCTTTTCTCTTCTCGGATGCCCGTTCCAGATACCTCTTCTCTCGATGCCCATTCCAGCTTTCTGAACTCTTTCAGTTCGTTGGTAGTTTCATTAGTCCAAGACTATGTCTTAAGGCTAAGAATCTACTTTCTTGTAGTGGCTTAGTGAAGATATCTGCAAGTTGGTCTTCAAGGCCAATCTTGAGTATCTCTACATCGCCTTTTCAACATGGTCTTTGATGAAGTGATGTCTAACATCAATATGCTTTGTTCTGGCATGAAATTTAGGATTCTGTGTAATCGCAATAGCACTTGTGTTGTCACAGAAAATGGGAGTTTTCTTCTCATCGAGTCCATAGTCTTTAAGTTGTTGTTGTATCCACGTAATTTGTGTTGCACAACAACCAAAGAATATATTCAGCCTCCGTGGTAGAAGTTGCAATTGAGTTTTGCTTCGCTAAACCACGTAGATAAGTCTAGTACCCGTAAACCCATGTGTTCCCGAGGTGCTTTTCCTATCTAGCGTTGATCCAAAGATAATCGCCCCAGTACCCAACTAAACTCAAACCGCTTTTAGGATACCACAATCCTACATCTATTGTACTTTACATACCTTAATATTTTCATAGCAACGCTAGTGTGTTTGCATCGGATTTGTCTGAAATCTAGCACACACTCCAACGGCGTATTGAATATCAGGTCTACTTGCAGTGAGGTAAAGTAGTGAACCTATCAATTTCCTATACTTATGTTCTTCAACACCCTTGTCTGATTAAGTATAGGTCATTTTGGTTCCAATGCTCATAGGTATCTTAGCATTCTTTTCAGAAGGCTTAAGATTGAATTTTGTGAGCATATCTTTTGCATACTTTGTTTGACTAATGAATATTCCATCATTGAGTTGCTTGACTTGCAATCCTAGAAAATAATTCATTTCTCCCATCATGCTCATCTCAAACTTGCTTTTCATGAGATTTGCAAAGTCATTACAAAGTTGCTTGTCCTTAGATCCAAATATGATGTCATCAACATATACTTGAACTAAGAGTAGTTTCCCGTCATGATTTAAGGTAAATAAAGTTTGATCAACTTCACCTTTCTTGAAACCACTTTCCAGAAGGTATTTGGCCAAAGTGTCATACCATGCTCTTGGAGCCTGTTTCAGTCCATACAGAGCTTTCTATAGTTTATAGACCATTCTGCTTTCTGAGGAAACTTCAAAGCCAAGTGGTTGCTCAACATAAACTTCTTCTGCAAGTTCACCGTTCAAGAATGCACTTTTGACATCCATCTGATAAACTTTAAAATCTTTATGAGCTGCAAAGGCTAGAAAGAGTCTTATTGCATCCAACTGCAACCGTGCATATGACTCATCAAAATCTAAGCCTTCAGTCTGGGTAAATCCCTTGGCAACCAATCTTTCTTTGTTTCTGGTTATTTCACCAGATTCATTCATCTTGTTTCTGAAAACCCATTTAGTTCCAATCACAGATATTCCTTCTACAAATGGAACTAGTTTCCAGACTTTGTTTCTCTCAAATTGATCCAACTCTTCTTGCATTGCGTAGATCCAAATTTTGGTCTCCTAATGCTTCTTCTATATTTTTAGTTCAATATCCGAGATGAAACATCCAAAGAGAGAATTAGCATTTTCACTATTGCTCCTAGTCCTAACACCTTGATTAATTGGTCCAATCACATCTTTTCCGTGATGATCCGTGATCCATCTCATCATAGGTTTAGTGCTAGTAGGATCAATATTCAAATGATTTGAATGTGAATCACTAGATTTTGATTTGATACTATTTCAAGATTCAAGACATTTTGCTCCTCGTAGGGCAATTAATGTCCGACACTTGTTCAAAGGTTTGAGCTATCTCGAACATGTCTTTCGTAGAGATTGTTTCCAGAGATAGCTTCATGATGAATATCTTCGCCCATTTCGGAAGTTTTATAGGAAATTCTTCATCATGTTTGTGAGTCATCTTGTCGTTACTAGGCATATCAAGCTTTTCACGCCGTAGTCATCCTCACTTTCCATAATGATGTTTTTCCTTTCCGAGGATTCTTCTTCGTAATCCTCAAAGATTAGTTCTTTGAACCTTTCCGAGAGTTCATCATTAGGAGGTGTTTTCTTCCTTCATAGAATACAACATGAACCGATTCTTCAATTTTCTTTGTTCTTTGTTGTAAATTTCAGAGCTTTTCTATTCGTGGAATAACCAAGAAATACACCTTCATCCGCTTTTGGTTGAAATGTTCTTTATAATCTTTCCATTGTTTAGAACAAAACATCTACAACCAAATACTCTCGATGTTTGATATTAGGGGTCTACCAACCAAGACTTCATAAGGGTCTTCATGGTGTTTGTTTATTAAACATCTGCTCGAGTGTAGCAGTCAGGTTTACGCTTCAACCCAATAAATTTCACTTATTTCAAAGGTCATCTAGCATCGCCTGCAGCCTTCTTTAAGGATTCTGCTTTTCCTTTCTCGCAACACCATTTTGTTGAGGTGTTCTTACAGAGGAAAGTTGGTGTTGTATACCTTGTAGGTACAAAACTCCTTTATGTAATCGGTCGACAAATTCAAGATCATGGTCTGCTCGATTGCAGATACCTTGTCATTTTTCATGACTTCAAGCTTTTTCAAAGAAGTTTGGTATCTCCACCGCATCGATTTGTGTTTTAGAAAGACAACCCAAGTGAATCTTGAGAAGTCATCTAGAACAACTGCATACTTCTTTCCCGCATAACTAGTTACGTATGATTCAAAAAGATCCATGTGTAATAGTTGTAGTGGTCTAACACTAGAGTGTCCGATTGACTTGAAAGAGATCTTAGATTGTTTCCCATCCGACAAAGTAATGTATACCATCCTTTATGAAAGATGTTCGGGAAGGCCAACCACTAACTCTTTCGCAAGTCTGCTCGTAGTTTCAAGTTCAAGTGACTCATTCTTTGTGCCATAACCAAAGGCTCTTCAGGTGACCAGATTGACTCACCATGAGACATTCTTCAATTGTGGTATGCCCAATCGGCAACATAAAGATCGCTTTCCGCCGAAAGCAACCAAGACTGCTCGCTTGACTCATTGTCAATTAGTTTGCAGATTTTGCTTTGAATTTTATAGTAAAACCTTGTCGCAAAACCGCTCATGCTAAATAGATTATATTTCAAATCCTTAACATGTAATACGCCGTTGATTGTTAATGTTCTAATTTGACGCTAAATCCTGCAGAGGGATTTAATTCTCCTCCAAAGAACTGATATCCGTCCCGGTTGCAAGCTTTGTAATCGACTGCATTTGCTTTGCTTCTCCGTCATGTGCTTTCCGTGATCCACTATCAAATAGCCATTGTGCTTTAGTCCAGAAGCATTCTACACACAACAGAAACAGAGATTAGGTTCTCAATTTACAATTGAACCATCAGATTAAACAATCTTCCAAGAGGGAATCCATTTTTGAATGAATTTCTCGAACATTCTTTTGTCCGATAGAACATAAGGAGGAATTCTAATTGAATGATTATCATTATTAAGAATTGTTTTCTTCCTGTATTCCTAGGTGCTCCATTTGATGCTTTCAGACACTGTCAGTTTCGAGTTTGCTTTTCAAAGAACTTAGCTTTCTCGCTGATTTCTTCTAGCCTGCATTCAGATTTTCATGGCTTGATTCAACTTCCACTTCGATAATTGCTTTGAGCAATTCTAGCCTTTAGCCATCGCTCGCCTCTGCTTGTATTCATGAGCAAGTCGCTTCCGATGCCTCTATAGCCAATACCGCTTTGAGCACTTGAAGCTTATCTCGAGATCTTTTCTCGCAGCCTTTGCTAGTCTCGGTCGGTCCAATTTCTTTCCGTAAAAGTGACATGGGAGAATTTGTCACCTCGCAATTCTACCTTTTGAGAGACATAGCATCGTGGGTGTTTATACTTTTCGTTGTGTTTCTTTTCGTAGACGTGTCTTGACAGCTTTGTTTTTGACTTGTTTTTCCCACAAAGGTTAGTCGAATCGCCTTTCCTTTGTCAACAATCTTCGCCTTCTCACCGATACTATAGATTGCATGGAACCATCTTGTCGAGTACTTACAAATGTTCTTTTTCCTTACTCTTATTCAGAGTGATAGAACAACTGTCTGTATTCAAATTTCAAGTCCTTTCTTTTTCAAGGATCTCTAAGTAAGATTGTACTTCAAAGAAGAGTGTCACTAGCTTTGCATAAGATTGAAAAGATAATTCTTTCTTCTCGAAGTTCCTTGTTCTCGTAAAGAAGATCTTCATATTTCTTTCAGATTCAATTATCGCTTCTTTATGTGACTTTTCGCCTCGTATATCCGAGCTTTGAGAAATGCATTTTCAACATCCCTTTCTCGATACCTTAACTAATTGAGAATTTTCCATTGTAAGAGAATTCTTTCTTCTTCAAGATTTTCGCTCTAGCTGATCATTAGAAATTCTCTTTCATAGATGTCAAGTTCTTTCCGAGATTTTCTAGATCTTTTATTTCTTCTTCATCACTTTCATAAGTATAACAAGAAGTATGTGTTACCTCATCAGCCATAAGATGATTTCTATGTTAGAGATGTCTCGACCACAATTTCAAAGAACTCCACACATTTCATTCTTCTTGAGGTCAAGTCGATTATATCATGAGTAACTCCACATAATTCTCGTGATGGTAAGGTTGAGTCATTTGAATTGTCATCTTCAAAACTTCTCAACGCCTAGAGCATCCATTGAGTTTGATTTTCTTTCTTTCTTCGCTAACAAAGCTTTCGCTTCTTCAAGATTCTTCTATCTTTCTTGTCACCGCCTTAGTTTGTTGAAGGCGTGACAATCCTTCTTGAATTGGCCAGGTTTTGACAATAGAAACAGATATCGCTTCCAATTTCGCTTCCTCAAGACATGATGCTTTCTCGAGTGGGTTTGTTCAATGAAGCTTTGCATTTTTGTACCGGTGATAGTTTGAGCCTAGATGCTTTTTCACTTCTCTTCGCCTTTCTTCTTCAATTTCTCGACCGATATTTGCTCATTTGCTTTGGCACCAGAGCATCCTCGCCTTCCTTGCTTTTCTTCTTTCAAGTTCCTTGAGCAACTAGAACAAAGTTCGCAACTTTTCGCTTGTTTGTTCTCTTCAGGTTGTCTCATAATCTACCGTAGCAAGATGTGAGAAGAGTTCCATCGAGTGATATTTGCATTCCTTGTTAAAATAAAAGAATTTGGTATGCTCCTAATGAGGTTAAGACTTCGACAATAGTCTTAATCTTTTCCGACCGGAGTATCTGCTTTCCCTAAGTGCGCCATATCACTCATGAGAGTGGTAACCAAATCAAGTTCTTCCAGAGTTTCGGGTCCTTGTTTGAAATTTTGAAATTTCAACTTGAGAACTTCAACTTGTTTTCTTTGGTTTTCTCCCGCATTGATTTTCTTCAATCGCCAGTGCAACTTTCGCTGCTTTAGCACCCCACGCTTTAATCAGATGTTCTCGTGTCGATCCGATGATGATATTACGAGCTTGACCATCCGTGACATTCCTCTTGGCATCTTTTGATGTCCGTAGTTCTCTGGTTTTGGTTCAGAATAACTCGACTAGTAGATCTCCCACTTGTCGACGATAGGTTTGTGAAGATCCTTCGCTTGATCTCTGCTCTCTACTATTAGAAACCTCCATGACTTGTTTGAGTTTGAATGACTATTGGGCCATTCTTTATTACTTCGATCATTTCGTCACTTATGGCTTCAAGGTGGAGCATCATGTTATTTTTCCATTTCTCGTAGTTCTCTGGTTTGAGAACAGTGCATCACCGAGACATTCCCCGCACACTTAACACACAAATTAAATAGTCCTCTAAATGGATTAAAGTTCCTTCACCTATCTGGGATCTAGGTTCAAGTGTATATTTAGAACCTCCCGCTGCTACCACTTGTTGTCCAGATAACGGCAAAGTAAAAGAGGGGTAAATAGTCTTTAAAACTTTTGTCGATAAACACTATTTCTCGATATCCGAGTAGATATCCGATACTTAGATTCAGAGCGAAGACTTAAGATAGATAAGTGTAAACAATTAAAGTGTGTGTGTGTTTCACAAGTAAGTATGTAAAAGTAAATAACACAAAAGTATAGTGGTATCTAGAGGTATGAATCCTCCAACTAATCCACTTTGGTCTTCCAAAGACCTAGAATTCACTAGAATAGATAATTGAGGTCACCTTACAAAATCCTATTCTAAGATTCCTTAAACAGATGGTTCCCAACCAAATGTTCCCCTGAGTTGTTCCCCATCACGTACCAAGTACTTTCAGCATCGTAAACCTTTTGAGTTATTCCTAGCTTCCCAAGCTAAGTACTTCCTGTGACTAATAACCTTGAGTTATTCCTTAGTTTCTCAAACTAAGTACTTCCTATCACGCCAAAGGATGGTGTCTTTTGGTTTCGAGTTGTCGATGAGCTTCTTAATAACTTTTCGCTAATCGATAGCTCGTGAATCAAGTATACTTAATACACTTTGCAATGTATGGTATCTTGTTCTTTTATCGACCCAAGTCTTAGATAAGTGTTCAAGAGAATGAATCTTATACTTGATCTTCGATTTAACTCTTTCACGATAGTCGCTTGTTTAGGATCGTGACACTTAGAACTTTAGTGTTACTCAAGATCAAGAGCTTTGGTCGCAATGTAAAGCTTTGAGAGTAAGTAGTTTGCTTGAGAGATTAAGATATGTGTTCGCCAAATACCTTTTCAAGCAACTAAGTGTTGATATTTATAGATGAATTTGAGTACCGCTTCAATAGCATCCGCTAGCTTAAATCAAATTCAAACTATTGATATCCGTATAGTATCAGAAAGGTGTGTCTTCTTCTTCGGTTACCGCTTTTGTTCGCATATCTCTCCGTCTGCGCATTTAATGCAATGTACTATACTTTTGTCTCAGAGTGCCAATGAACCATGCTTTGTATCGTAGACAACCTTGATCGATTTCTCCAATCTTTGCACGTTTATCTTTATCTTCGATACCACTTTTATTGAAACAACTTTGTTTGCAATATATATATTTCTTTTTCAGAAATGTGGTTAAAGCTCAAGCTATCTGAGAATAGATATCCGTGGACACTTTCCTTGTTTTCAGATAGACCTTTATTTCTCAGATATCTCTCAGACATAGTTTGTTTAAACTATTCGTGTCTTCAAGATATCCGCCAAGGTATCCGGAAAATGCCAAGAATCTTTGCGCGCTTTCTTCAAGTCTTCAATGTCGCTGAACTTGTTCTCGCTTGATGTCTTCTTCGTCTTCTTCTTCATAAAATAAAATTTACATTTTGAGACCTAACATCCTATACAAGATTAGCTAGACTATCATACTTAGTGGGTTTCTCTTTACAATGTTCAAGTGAACCAAGAGTACTAATCACCTTTCCGAGACTAAGATAAGTCATCATGTTGTCGATCAATTTAAACAGATATTTCTAACAAAATATCTAACAAATTTCCTAACAGAACCTCTTCTCGATTCAAGGAGGATGTTTTCTTCCCCGAAATTGTGTTCCAAGTTAGCTCAGAATAAATGAAGCTTATGAGTAACAAGTTAACATTTTAATGTTGACAAGTTAGATACAAACTACTTTTGTTACCCTCAGAGTCAGTCAGTTCGGGTCACTGACTAGTGGAGTTTCCATAGCCTTTTCTTTGCTCATTGTTGGTCTCCTCTACAATATCTTTCGAAGTCTCCATCTCGCTTGATCCCTTTATGAGAGTTGAGCTCTCGGTTGTTGAGGAACCTGCTCAAGAACAGGTTTTCTTCACCACATTAAGTGTCACATTGTAAATGTGGAAGCAATGTCAACATCTTCCATCACTCTATCTTCCTCTTCCAGCCTTCTTCTTCCCGCCGGATGAGGGGCTCCTTTCTTTCCGAGGGGTCAGCTTGATGCCTCCACGGGTCTCAATCCTCGACTTTTGAATACTTGTGTAAGTACTACATCATCATCAGTCACCGCCAGATTGGGAGTCGACCCATCTATGATATTTCTATCATCTCCGAGATTTCGAGCAAATTGCCCTGCAATTTCGGGGCTTCGGTGTCGCTTCGTCAACAACATCTTCTCGAGATCTTGTCTCCAAGGTTGTGCTTTTTGTACACTTTGGGACTTAGAGGTTTTCTTTCGAGTCCTCTTTCTTCGCAACCGGAGGTCGAGCAGAGCTTGCTCAGAGACCTCTTCACTGTCAAGCCTTCAAGCTCTTTCCGCTTCTTTCGAGCTTTCACAGCAATTTTCTCCTTTTCTTCAAAGGCATGTCTAAAAGAGAGTTGGATCGATTTCTTGTCTCTTTCGAGAGTTATTCCCATTGTTTCCGTATCGTAGCAAATTCGAGACCAAAATGCATATCGCCTTTGTCTCAAGAAGTCCATTGATGATTTTAGCTCAAATTCTCAATGTGCCCAAGAAATTTGTCAAGGCGCATTTCCCCAATTAAAGTGGGTTTCGCCTTCATGCTTCTTATTCGTAAGATGCATCATCACCCATCTTCCATGCTTATCCGGTTCATCCACCTTTGTTGCCATCAAAGCAACGGACTGTAATGAGAGCCAAAGTACTCCAAGAGTTTCGAGATGACTAGTTCGATGGCTTTCGTAACAAAGTTTGTCGGCAACCTTGCATTTTCAACTGGATTGCCTCAAATAGCTCTTAACACTTTGAATCATGGAGGCATCCCCGATGTTGATGTCGCCGATTGTTCCTCGATTTTCAATCGAATAAGTTGCGTAAAGTCTTGCGCCCAGGACAATTTCGTCCTGAACTTCACCGCATGTACTTTCTACATCATTCACAACTTTTGTGAAGATTTTGGAGTTGTTGTAGAACTACAAAACATCCAAAGGATACCCACTGTGCAAAGACATAAACTTGTAGATATGGGAACTTTCAACATTCCCAATATCGCTTATCCGCTTTTGAAGAAATGATCAGAGAAACATATTTCTTCACAAGAAAAGCTCCCAATTCATCTCGTGATTTGAATTCCAGTAAGGGGTAACTCTCCTAGAAGGCTTATTCAACACCTTGAGTTCTTTTCCTCCTCGCTTTTCCAGGAGCGTAAGATGCGCCTTAGGTTCTCGTGGTCATCTTCTTTGTGCCATCTCTTATATGTAGTCTTTGAGTGAGTGTTTATATGAGTTTTGCAAGAATAATCGAGATTAGTCTATCTTTTCGTAAGACTAAGCACAAGAAGTCGAGTTGTATAGTTTTGCGTAAATCTTGAGAGATTTTGCTATTTTGATGCAAGTATGAAATTTTAGATTTGGTAAAAGTGTTTGTCTTTGCCCAATTCCTATATATATAGCGTATAAACGTATATAGATACAACATACATATAGTCAATATGAATGCGTGTCTTTGTATCTCGCATAGCGTGGTACCACCTTTGTACTTCATTAAATGCTTAGTGGGCCATGTCCGCATTTCTCAACAGACAAGATTTGCTTTGTTTTAATCTCACCATTGAGATCAAACGCTTATACATCAAGGGTTTATATTGAATATCTCAGAATGATATCAATCAACAAATGGTATTGTGTCGATTTGATGGATTTTTAATATACTACATTCATCAGGTCACTTAGTAAAGAGTAGGAACACTTAATCGTTGAGCTTATCATTCGAGTGTCAAGTCCTTATCTTTATATTATCTATCATAAAATGGCAAAAATACAAGACATCGACATGTTTGACTTCCGTAACTTATACTTTTTCGCTTTATGTGTCTTTTCTCTTTATGACTAAATAGTTTCTAATTCAAGAATCGTAAACTTCGCTTGTTCGAATGTATTTGACCCACTCTTAGTACGTAAGTTCTAGTCTTATTTACTCATTGAGTGTGTACTAACTTTGCCTTCTCGGATACCCGATCCGTAATATTTTGCCTTTCCGAGTGTTGCTACCGTAAACCTTTGCATCACTTCTTAACAACTCGCTTTCGCAGCATGTTCGCAGAGGCCTACTTCTTTTCTACTTGCTTACTCAAACTTTAGAGATTCGTGACATTTTTCACCTTAGGCAACTCCATTAACCCAAGATTATGTCTTAAGGTCAAGAACCGCTTTCTAGGGGGATTGGTGAAGATATCTCGCAAGTTGGTCTTCGTACAATCTTGAGTATCTCTATATCGCTTTTTCAACATGGTCTCCATGAAGTGGTGTCTAACATCAATGTGCTTTGTTCGCATGGAACTTGGGGTTCTGTGATTGCAATAGCACTTGTTATCACGTAAATGGGAGTTTTCTTCATCGAGTCCATAATCTCGAAGTTGTTGTTGAATCCACGTAATTTGTGCACAACAACCAAAGAATATATTCACCGTGGTAGAAGTTGCAATTGAGTTTTGTTTCGCTAAACCATGAGATAAGTCTAGCTCCGTAAATTGACAAGTTCCCGAGGTACTCTTCCTATCAAGCATTGATCCAAAGATAATCAACATCCTAATAACCACCAAACTCAATCCACTTTCTTTAGGGTACCACAAACCCACATCTATCGTACCTTTCACGCATCTTTAATATTTTCATAGCAATGTTGTAGTGTGATTGCATCGGATTTGTTTGAAATCTAGCACACACACCAACCCATATCGATATCGTGTCCGCCATAAAGAAGGTAAAGTAGTGAACCTATCAATTTCCTATACTTGTGTTCATCAACACTTTTATCCGATTCAAGATAGGTCATCTTGGTTCCTATGCTCATAGGTATCTTAGCATTCTTTTCTAAGGCTTAAGATTGAACTTTGTGAGCATGTCTTTGCATACTTTGTCCGACTAATGAATATTCCATCATTGAGTTGCTTGACTTGCAATCCTAGGAAATAGTTCAATTCTCCCATCATGCTCATCTCGAATTTACTTTTCATGAGATTTACAAAGTCATCACAAAGTTGTTTGTCCTTAGATCCAAATATGATGTCATCAACATATACTTGAACTAAGAGTAGTTTCCCATCATGATTTAAGGTAAATAAAGTTTTATCAACTTCACCTTTCTTGAAACCACTTTCCGTAAGGTATTTGGCCAAAGTGTCATACCATGCTCGAGCCCGTTTCACCATAAAGAGCTTCAGAGTTTGTAGACCATTCTACTTTCTCGAGGAAACTTCAAACCAGTGGTTGTTCAACATAGACTTCCTCAAAGAAGTTCACAATTCAAGAATGCACTTCGACATCCATCCGATAAACTTTAAAGTCTTTATGAGCAGCAAAGGCTTAAAAAGCCTTATCGCATCCAATCGCAACCTGCATATGACTCATCATAATCTAAGCCTTCACCGGGTGAATCCTCGCAACCAACCTTGCTTTGTTTCAAGTTATTTCACCAGATTCATTCATCTTGTTTCAAAACCCACTGGTTCCAATCACGATATTCCTTCTACAAATGGAACTAGTTTCTAGACTTTGTTTCTTTCAACCGATCCAACTCTTCTTGCATTGCGTAGATCCAAATTTGGTCTCTTAATGCTTCTTCAATAGTTTTAGTTCAATGTTTGAGATGAAACATCCAAAGAGAGAATTAGCATTTTCGCTATTGCTCTCCTAGTCCTAACACCTTGATTGATTGGTCCAATCACATCCTTTGCGTGATGATCCTTGATCCATCTCATCATGGTTTGGGGCTAGTAGGTCAACATCTATGTGATCCTAATGTGAATCACTATGATTATGACTTGATACTTCTTCAGATTCATGACATTTTGTACCGTATATGCGCTGAATGTCCGACACTTGCTCAAGATGAGGGCTTTCCGGGACATGCTCGCCAGAGAGGTCATTTTAATTAGCTCTCTCGATGAACATCTTCGCCCATTTCGAAATCTCAGGAAATTCATCATCATGTTTGAGAATCATCCGGTTGTTACTAGGCATTTCATGCTTTTCTTCGCCGTAGTCATCCTCTTTCCATAATGATGTTTTTCCTTTCCGAGGGTTCTTCTTCGTAATCCTTTAACATTAGTTCCTTGAACCTTTCTGAGAGTTCATCAGCAAGGGGTGATTTCTTGCTTTCTTCATAGAATACAACATGAACTGATTCTTCAATCTTCTTTGTTCTTTTGTTGTAAACTTTGTAAGCTCTGCTATTCATAGAATAACCAAGAAACACTCCTTCATCTGCCTTTGGTTGAAATGTTCTTAGATACTCTTGTCCATTGTTAAGAACAAAACATCTACAACCAAACACTTTCGATGTTTAATATTAGGGTCTACCAACCAAGAGCTCATAAGGGTCTTGTCATGTTGTTTGTTTATCAAACATCTGCTCGAGTGTAGCATGTCGTGTTTATGCCTTTCAACCCAATAAACTTCCCTTATTTCAGTGTCAGCCAGCATTGTCCTTGCTGCTTCTTTAAGGGTTCTATTTTTCCTTTATGCAACACCATTTTGTTGTGGTGTTCTTACAGAGGAAAGTTGATATTGTATACCTTTGCTGGTACAAAACTCCTTTATGTACTGGTTGACAAATTCAGTACCATGGTCTATTCTGATTGCAGATACCTTGTCATTTTTCATGACTTCAAGCTTATTTAGCAAGATTGGTATCTCCACCCTAGCATCAGATTTGTGCTTCAGAAAGAAAACCCAAGTGAATCTTGAGAAGTCATCTACAACAACCAGACCATACTTCTTTCCTGCATAACTAGTTATAGATGATTCAAAAAGATCTATGTGTAATAGTTGCAGTGGTCTAACACTAGAGTGTCTGATTTTGGACTTGAAGGAGATCTTAGATTGTTTTCCCATCTGACAGGCAGAATAGATACCATCCTTTCTGAAAGATGTTTTGGGAAGGCCAACCACTAACTCTTTCTTGCCAAGATTGTTCAGAGTTTTGAAGTTCAAGTGACTCATTCTTTTGTGCCATAACCAAAGGCTCTTCTCAGGACTAGATTGACTCACCATGAGACATTCTTCGCTTGTGGCAGATGCCCAATCGGCAACATAAAGACTACCTTTCCGCCGAGCAACCAAGATCTCGCTTGACTCATTGTCAATAAGTTTGCAAAACTTGCTTTGAATTTCACAGTGAATCCCTTGTCTACAAACTGGCTAATGCTAAATAGATTGTATTTCAAACCCTTAACATGTAATACGTCAGTAATTGTTAAAGATCCTAATTTGACGTTGCCAAATCCCAGAGAGGGATTTAATTCTCCTCCAAAGAACTGATGTCCGTCCAAAGGTTGCAAGCTTTGTAGTCGATCAGATTTGCTTTGTCTCCTATCATGTGCTTTCCGATCCACTATCAAATAGCCATCGAGCCTTAGTCCAAGAGGCGCTCGCACAAAAACAGAAATGTGAGTTAGGTTCTGCTTCAGAGATAGAACCATTTAGACTAAACATTCTTCCAAAGAGGAATCCACATTTTAGTGAATTTCTAGAGTTTGTTTTGTCTAACTTGATCGTAAGGAGATGCAATGAAATTAGTAATTTTGATCTCAATCTTCCTTCTTGGGTGTTTCTAGGTGTTCCTTTGGTGCTTTCTCGATCCCGGTTTCGGCTTTTGAGCAAACTTAGCCTTTCCGCCGTGTTCCTTCTAGCTTTGGCATTCGCTTTTCAAAGGGTTTGAGATTTCTTCCACTTCGCTTATTGCTACGCGTAATATCGCCTTGCGCCATTGTTCTTGTCCTTCTTTATATTGTTGTAAAAGGACTCTTCCAATAGCACGATAGCCAATGCCATTTCAACACCTTCGCTTTCTAAATGCGGTCTTCAGAAGCCTTACTAGTTTTTGCACCATCTTTATTTTCATAAAATGGTATAGTTGAGAATTTGCCTATTCCAACAATTCTTCCCTTCTTAGTAATATAGCACTGTGGATGGTTGCATGTCTGAGGGTCAGGTTTCTTTCGTAAACCTTATCCACATAATTCTTGTGAACTTGTTGTTCTTTCAAAGGCTGAGTTACTACTCCTTTTCCTTTGTCAACTACCCTAGCTTTCTGACCAATGATATAGGTGGTTGAAGAACCATTCTGTTGACTTTTTACAAAGGTCAACCTATCATCACCCTTCTTCAGAGGAGACGAATTGCTTGATTGTTCATCAAGTCCAAGTCCACCTTTCTCAGGGATCTCTCGATATGATCGAACCTCGTGAGAGTGTCACTAGCCTTGCATAAGATTGAAGGATAGCTCTTCTTTCGAGTTCCTCATTCTCGTAGCGCCTTCATCATTTTCTTATTAAGTTCATCCAAGGCTAGTTTGTGAAAATTTTCATTTTCGATATCCGATTTTCGTATGGGCTATTTCAGTCATTTTGTTCAGATACTCGTTAGCTCGTAAACCCTTTTTTCAAGAGTTTCTTTGCTTTCCTCTAGAATTCTAGTTTTGATTGTGCTTCCGTAAATTCTTTCATAACGATCCAATTCACTCGATTAACTCCATCCTCAATTCCATCATCACTCATAGTACGTAAATTGTGAAATGTTAGTTACCTCATCACCATAAGACACATTTCAATGTTGAGATGTTTGACCAAAGAATCTCAAAGAACTCCACACATTTCATTCTTCTTAAGGTCAAGTCGACACGCTAGGTGATTCCACACAATTCGTGATGGTAGGTTTGAGTTATCCAATCTCCATCTTCGTAACTCATTCAATATCTAGAGCATCAAGTCGATTTGAATCTTCTTCCTTTCTTCAAACAAGAAGGCCCTTTGATTTCTTTTGTAATTTCTTTGTCCTTCTTGTAACCTATCTCGAGCTTGTTTAAAGCAGGCAATCTCTTGAAGTGACCAGCTTTTGATAATAGAAGGTATATCATTTTATATCTCACGATTCAAGATTAACACCTTTCCGAATGGGGTCTTCAGGGAGTTGTTTAGTTGAATGTTCTTGTACTGATGATAGTTTGGGCCAAGATGCTTTTTCAGCTTTTCTTTAGCTTTTCTTCTCTCAATCTCTTGACTCACAAATTTATTCATGTGTCTTACTACAAGAGCATTTTCTTCAGATGCATCTTTGGTATCTTTCTTTCGTATACCTTGAGAGACTAGAGCAACACTTTGCAACTTCTCATCTGCTTGTTCTCCGAGATGTCTCATAATCTACAGTAGCAAGATGAGAGAAGAGCTCTACTGGAGTAATATTTGGCAGTCCTTGGTTGAAATAAAAGAGTTTAATGTGCTCCCAGTTTTGATTGAGACTTCTGACAATAGTCTTAATCTTTTCTCGACCGGGAGTATCATGCTTTCACCAAGTGCACCATATCACTCATAAGAGTAGTAAACCCGAAATCAAGTTCTTCCAGTTTCAATGGGACCTTGCTTGAAGTTTTGAATTTCAATTTAAGAACTTCAACTTGTTTTCTTGGTTTTCTGCCCGCATTGCATTTCTTCAACCAATTGCTGTGCAAAATGTGCTCAGGTGTCGATCTGATGATTATATTACGAGCTTGACCATCCAATCAGTGTCTCTTGGCATTTTCGTATGTCCAGCTTCTGGCTTGTCTTCATACATAATGCTTCCACGAGCAACATGACCACTATCACTAGCGCCCATGTCTTCGCTTCCATCTTCCTTGTCCGAGGCTTTTCTTCCATCGTAAACCTCAAATGACTTGTTTGAGTTGTGATTTTGATAGGCCCTTCATTGATGACATAGATCATCTCATCACTAATGGCCTCCAGATGGAGCATCATGTTGTTCTTCCATTTCTCGTAGTTTTCTGGCTTTAGAACGGGTGCATCGCTCAGAGACATACCTACACACTTAACACATAAATTATATAGTCCTCAGAAAGGACAAAGTTTCTTCACCTATTCGGGATCTAGGTTCAAGTGTATGCTTGGGAACCTCCCGCCTCGATACCACTTGTCGTCCATAACTAAAAAGTAAAAGACTAGAGGGGGGTGAATAGTCTTTAAACTTTTGTCGATAACATAGCTTCGTAAACCGGGGTTTCGATACTTAAATTCAGAAAGCTGAAGACTTTAAGAAAGGTAAATAACACGAAGTATAGTGGTATCTCGAGGTATGAATCCTCCAACTAATCCACTTCGTCTTTCCGAGACCTAGAATTCACTAGAATGTATAATTGAGTTCACCTTACAAAATCCTATTATAAGATTCTTAAACAATTGGTTCCCAACCAAATGTTCCCTGAAGTTATTCCTCACCTAGAGCTAAGTACTTCCTCTACACGTATAACCTTGAGTTATTCCATGATTTCCCAAATCAAGTACTTGCTTTACTCCACGCCTCGATGGTGTTGGTTATAAGGTTTGTCGAGAGGCTTCTCAGATAACTTTTCGCTATGTTTTCGTGAGAGCCTAATAGAACAAGACTACTTAATACACTTGTTCAAAGGTAGATGCAATCGCTTCTTTATCGACTCCAAGTAATTGATGTCCGCTCGAGAATGAGCTTCGTAAAGGTTATCCGACAGCTCAACTCTTTCACGAATAACAATCTCTTGTTAAGGTTCAGACAACTTAGAACTACTAGTGATTCTTCAAGCAAATGTAAAGCTTTCGTAAAGGATAGTAGAGTTTGAGAGAATACTTTGCTAGATTGTAAGTTTGTGTTAGATCGTTCTTCATCAGATTTCAAGATCTAAGTGTGATATTTATAGATGAATTAGAGAGTCGCTGATGTTATCTGTTAGACACAATTCAAATTCACTATACTTATCTTGAAATGAGTACTGTAAGTCCTCGACTCATATCTCGTAGAGGATCAGGTTTTTAGCGGCTTTTTCTCGGCCGATGAAATTAATGCATATGTACTATTGCTTGTCCTGTAGTCTTCAACGGATACATTAGACTTTCTGATGGCTTGCATGCTCCATACTCATGATGTCATATGTTCCAGAATCATGTTTCAAAAGTAACTAAATGTACTTAAGAAAGGATTAAGGACATAGTCTTTCCGAGGAGACTAAACTGTGTCTTCATAAATCTTGCAATCTCCTGGCCTTGTAATCTTCAAAAACTCCATTGCTAGATTGATCTTCATGGTCTTCTTGAAATAAAAATTACACTCAGAGACCTATAATCCTAATACAAGATTTACTAGACTAATTATACTCAGTGATTTCCTCTTTTACAATGTTCAAGTGAACCAAGAGTACTTAATCACCTTTCTGGCTAAGATAGGAACATGATGAATGATCAAAATACTAATGTATATTCCTAGTAAAGGAAGTATTTATGTTGTCGATCGGCATCCGCCATAACCAAGAATGTCTCATGGTGAGTCAATCCGCCACACCAAGAAAATTGGCTATGGCATAAAAGAATGAGTCACTTGAACTTCAAAACTCGAACAAGCTAGCCAAGAAAGAATTGTGGTCGGTTTACCCAAAATGGCATATAGAAAATATGGTATATGCTCAACTTACCAAATGCGAAACAATCCAAAACATCTTTCAAGTCTAAAACTAGACACTCTAGTGAAAGGCCACCGCAAACGTTATATATGGATAATTTTGAATCCTCCAGAATTAGCTATGGAGGAAAGAAGTATGGTCCGGGTTGTTGTTGATGATTACTCAAGATTCACTGGGTCAGATTTCTCAAACAAAACTGATGCAAGGTTTAAATACCCAACTTGCTAAATAAGCTTGAAGTCATGAAAATGAAAAGGTATTCGTAATCGTAATGCACTATGGTACCGAAGTCAGAACCAAGACATAAAAGAGTTTTGTACCGCAAAGGTATACAACATCAACTATCTTCAAGAAGGACACCACAACAAAATGGTGTTGCCGAAAAGGAAGAATAGGACCTTAAAAGAAGCAAGAAGAACAACGCTATTAATCGAAATAAGTGAAATCTATTGGTCAAGCCGCCAACACACCGCCGCTACACTCAAAATTGATGTTTGATTAACAAACACCATGAAAAAAATCCTTATGAACTTTTGATCGGTAATTTCTAGTTGCGTATGTTTTGTTCTCAACAATGGAAAAGAATACTTGAGAACATTTTAACCAAAAGGTATGAAGGTGTATTTGGTTATTCTAATAGCAAAGTCTACAGAATCTACAAACAAAAGAACACAAAAGATTGAAGAACTGCTCATGTAGTTTTCTATGAAGGAAACAACAAAGTACTCTGAATGAAGAACTCTCGATATAGTTCAAAGAACTAATGATTAAAGATTCAAGAAGAATCAAAAGGAAACAATTTCACATTCACTTAGAGGATGACTCTGACGATGAAAAGCAACCATTGCATAGTAACAACCAGATGACTCTAAGACATGATGAAGAATTTCCTATGAGAATTCTAGAAATGGAACAGGTTACTGAGAACCTTCATCATGAAGAGGTTTCTGAGAATGAGATTGTCGAATTCAATCCTATATCTCTAACATCAAAAGTGTCGATATTCATTCGGCATTTCGTGCGATATCTCGACATCGAATAAGTATCCTATCAAGATCATATTGATCCACATTCAGATCAAAATGATATTAATCCTACTAGTTCAAAACCCATTATAAAATTGATAAGAAATCATCCTGCCAAGGATGTGATTGGTCCTTTAGACCAAGGGGTTAGAACTAGAAGAGCAATTGCTGGAAATGCGCATTTCTATGGATGTTTCATCTCAAACATTGAACCTAAAACTATAGAAGAAGCATCAAGGATCAAGATCGATCTATGCAATGCAAGAAGAGTCGATCAATTTGAGAGAAACAAAGTCCGAAACCGTTCCATTTGTTGATGGAATATCCGAATTGGAAACCAAGTGGGTTTTCGTAAAAAAATGAATGAGTTTGAAATAACCGTAAACAAAGCATGGTTGGTTGCCAAGGATTCACCTAGATAGAAGGACTAGATTTTGATGAGTCATATGCTCCAGCTTGCAAGATTGGATGCAATTAGACTATTTCTAGCCTTGCAGTTTCATAATGACTTTAAAGTTTATCAAATGGATGTCAAAAGTGCATTTCTAAACTATGAACTTGCCGAGGAAGTCTATGTTGAACAACCACCAGGCTTTGAAGTTTCCACAGAAAGTAGAATGGTCTATAAGCTTCAGAAAGCTTTGTATGGACTGAAACAGGCTCCAAGAGCATGGTATGATACTTTAGCCAAAATATTTGCTGGAAAATGGATTCAAGAAAGGAGATGTTGATAAACACTCTTACTTGAACCATGAAGGAAACTACTTTTTAGTTCAAGTATATGTTGATGACATTATATTCGATCAAAAGACAAGCAACTTTATAAGACTTTGCGTAGCTCATGAAAAGTAAATTTGAGATGAGCATGATGGGAGAATTAAACTACTTCATAGGTTGCAAGTCAAGCAACTTAATGATGGAATATTCATTAGTCAAACTTTTGGTCCAGATAACGCAAAGTAAAAGACTCAGGGGGGGTAAGAATAGTCTTTAAAACTTTATCGATAAACGATCAGCTTAAATTCAGCTGAAGACTTTAAGATAGGTAAGGCTCAAACAATAAGTATGTGTGTCCTTTCGAAATGTAAATCACGAAAGGTAAATGATACAGCAAGTATAGTGAGGTCACAGAATCCTCCAACTAATCCATTTCGGTCTTTCCGAGACCTAGAATTACTAGAATGTATAATTGAGTTCACCGACAAAAATCCTATTCTAAGATTCCTAAACAAATGGTTCCCAAATTCTCGAAATTTCCTCAGCCCTGTAGAGCAAGTACTTCTCACTAAATAACCTTGGAGTTATTCCTGATTTCCAAATCAAGTAAAGCCAGAGAGCATAGAACAAGACTACTTATGAGGCTTTCCCTCACATGTCTCCTTCTTGATTAATATGTTCAAGACTTAGCATGTGCAAATGTTACACTTATAACATGGTCCGTAGACATTTTAAATCAAATGAGACTTAACCTTGATATCTTCATAATTTCCCTTGATCACCATCCATGTCCAATGTCAGCTTTCGTCTTACTTTGCTTCTTTTCTAAAGCAGCATGGCTTCATCTCTCTTTTTCACTTATAATCACGGTCTCTTCCGACATGCTCTAAAGAATCAAGTGCTGGGTTTCAAAGATCATCATAATGCTTTCGATTGTTCATCCAAATCGACAATCTTCTTCGCTTTCCATCAAGTGTGCCTTCTCGAGAAGATGTAGAAGGTCTTTCCCCTCAAAGATCATGCTCTTCATCATAATTTCATCCTGCATCTATTTCAAAGAAATTGTGACAACAATGGCATTTTTCTCAAATTTCTTCACTCATCTAGAGTGTCAATCTTCGCATTACCTTCTTCGAGCTTGATTTTGGCTTCCTTTTCATCAACAAGAGCTTGAGTCTCAATGTTGATTCTCTTATCTTCTTCCAATACCTTTCTCGAGTTCAATCCTAAACTCAACGAAATTTCTTCTATGGCATCATTGTGTTCACTCAGTATCTTTGATGAGACTTGGGAGGTGATGATGATGGGGCTCGAGCATTTGAGGAGTAGTCTTTTCTCCACTTCCTTTGCTAGCTTTCTGAATCCCGCTTTGTCTGTGTTGGGGATCATCATTCGATCATCATCATCATCACTCTTGTTCTTTGCTTCGTCTGATCTCGTGAGGGAGGTTCTGATAATCATTTTCGTCCGCCTCTCGTCATCTTCGAAACTAAAGTTGATTACATTTGGGAATGTAATCATCCTCCCATTAACTTCTTCTTGTTCAAGAGGATAAGTAGTGAGTTTGCTAGGCAAGGCGTGATGGGTAACCATCCGCTTGGTTTGAGCATCCGCAGCCTTTGAAATCGCTATAAGTTCAGGCTACTTCATGAATGAAGTCTTCATGCATCGAGTGGCAAATGAGTAGGACTGCTGGGAATAATGTACGGATATAATCTTCCAGATCAAGGCGATTGCTCTTTTCGACGCTGACATCGCTAAGCACTGGAAGGTCACCTTTCGAAGTTTCGCCATTGTTCAAGCACTTAGGATGTTTCTTTAAAGTGTGCTTCGAAAGTTCTCGAGTAAATCAACTAGCACTCAGACTATGAAATACCGGGCGCCTATCGTCATCGCGATCGCGAAAAGATCAATAATGCTTCTTCGAATTAAAAGAATATGAAAGTAGCAGTAATGATGATATGTCCTAATGACTGATACAAGTAGTCTATTAATAAGACCAAGAAAGAAGAAACTAGAAATCATGGGAAAATCGCAAAAAATGTGGGTCAATCAACAAAAGTGTCGCATGGTTGAGGTACTTTGGGGAATCCTCTCACCGCTGTCCGGTCTTTCCGCCTCTTTCGTTTATCCGACCGTGAGCCCGTTGATGTGGGGTCACCGCGTGAGCCGTGAAATAACCGTAAACAAAGAAAGGTTGGTTGCCAAGGATTCACCTGCATCAAGGTTTAGATTTTGATAAGTCATATGCACTGCTGCTGATTGATGCAATAAGACTCTTTCTAGCCTTTGCAGCTCATAAAGACTTTAAAGTTTATCAGATGGATGTCAAAAGTGCATTCTTGAATGGTGAACTTGTTGAGGAAGTCTATGTTGAACAACCACCGTTTGAAGTTTCGTAAAAGTAGAATGGTCTATAAGCTACGTAAAGCTCTTTATGGATCAAACAGCTCCAAGAGCATGGTATGATACTTTGGCCAAATACCTTCTGGAAAGTGGTTTCAAGAAAGGTGAAGTTGATAAAACTTTATTTACTTTAAACCATGATGGGAAACTACTCTTAGTTCAAGTATATGTTGATGACATCATATTTGGATCTAAGGACAAGTAACTTTGTGAAGACTTTGCAAATCTCATGAAAAGTAAGTTTGAGATGAGCATGATGGAGAATTGAACTATTTCCTAGATTGCAAGTCAAGCAACTCAATGATGGAATATTCATTAGTCGACAAAAGTATGCAAAAGACATGCTCACAAAGTTCAAACTTAAGCCTTCAAAAGAATGCTAAGATACCTATGAGCATAGGAACCAAGATGACCTATACCGAATCGTATAAGAGTGTTGATGAACAAAAGTATAAGAAATTGATAGTTCACTACTTTACTCATCGCAAGCACTGATATTCAATATGCTTGGAGTGTGCTAGATTTCAATCAAATCCAATGCAATCACACTACAAGATTGCTATGAAAATATTAAGGTATGTGAAAGGTACAAGAGATGTAGTTTGTGGTATCCTAAAGAAAGTGGATCGAAGTTCGTTACTCAGATGTCGGATCAATGCTTGATAGAAAAGTACCTCAGAACTTGTCGCTTGGGAACTAGACTTATCTCATGGTTTAGCAAGAAACAAAACTCAATTGCAACTTCTACCACGTAGGTCAATATATTGTCACCGTTGTCAGGCAACACAAATTCGTGGATTCAACAACAACTCAATGTTGATTTACTCAAGGCCTTCCGTACACACCTTAAAGAAACATCTCAAGTGCTTGTATTAATAAGGTAAACTCGTAAAGCTCGACCTTTCCAAGTAGCCGAGTAATCGACGCCCCGTAAAAGAGAGCAATCGCCTAACCGAGGATTATATCCATGCATTGTTCTCACAGAGTCCTACTCATTTGCAACTCTAATGCATGAAGACTTCATTCATGAAGTAGCACAAAGACTTATAGCGATTTCAAGTATGCGGATGCTCAAACCCAAGAGCGATGGTTACTCATCCCGCCTTGCCCAAAGAAGCTCACTACTTATCCTCTTGAACAAGAAGAAGTTAATGGAGGATGATTACATTCCCAATGTGATCAACCTGTTTCGTAAGATGACGAGGAGATGGACGTAAAATGATTATCAAGAACCTCCTCCGAGCATCAAACCAAGAAACAAAGAACAAGAGTGATGATGATGATGATCGATGATGATCCCCAACCCGACAAGGCGGATTCGAAAGCTAGCAAAGATAGTGGAGAAAAGGCTACCCTCAATTGCTCGAAAAGCTCCATCATCATCACCTCCCAAGTCTCATCAAGATACCCAACAAGCTGAACACAATGATGCCATAGAAGAAATTTCACCACCGAAGTTTAGGATTGAACAACTCGTAAAGGTATCGAAGAAGAGAAGAGAATCAACATTGAGACTCAAGCTCTTGTTGATGAATAGGAAGCCAAAATCAAAAGCTCAAGAAGCTAATGCCAAAGAATCGCACCCTAGATGAGCAAAGAAATTTGAAGAATGCCATTGTTGTCACAAATTAAATAGATGCAATGGATGAAATTATGATGAAGAGCATGATGAGATCGCATCGAAAAGACCTTCTACATCTTCTCGTAAGGCCAAAGACACTTGATGGAAAGCGTAAGAAGATTGTCAATCTGCAAACAATCCAAGAAAAGGATTATGATAGTGATGTCAAACCCACAACTTGATCATCAAGGTAAGATGAGAGACTTGTCACTCAAAGACAAAGAGCCCTACTTGCTCCTCATATATTCTCTCGCACCAAGGCTCAAGAAGTGAAGAGCACTGCAAGGAACAATGTCTTTTAGAACTCGAAGACACTAGTTGCCAAAGATATGTAAGGAAAAATCCGTCCCGTAAGAGATGAAGTTTGGCCGCCGCTTACTCAACAGAGCAACCAAAGACGCTTCTCTCGTAAAGACCTAGGGTTGGTCAGGATGAGGATTGTAACAATGCTAATGCAAGATTGAATGAAGCCACCATGTCATTCCCGCAAGCCAACGCCATCCTAAGGCCGCTTGAAGATTTCAATGTAAAGGAGCAGAACCGTTAGATGTAACGAAATAAGAAGGAACTTCAAGAATTACTCAGGTGCACAACAATCTCCGTAAAAACTTTGACACTCTCCAAGCTTATGCTATCATGAGTCACCATTCATGACTAAGGGGAAGAAGAGATGCCTCGTAAAGGCAGAGGAAGAAAAGAAAACAATCAAATCCTCCCTCCACAAGTCAACTTGTCATTAAGGACACCACCGAGACACCCTTGGTCAAGAAGTTGTTCCAGATCAACCAAATGTATATCGAGAAGTATGGTCACTAGGGGAACCAAGTCCTTTAGAATCTCGTAAGAGAAGAAGAATTCAAGAAGAAGAAAAGGAAGAAGGAGAAGTAAGAGGCCAAGAAAGTCGCAAGTCTCCAATTTTGGACTACAATGATGATGAGGATGATTCGATGAACATCCACTTCACAAGAAAAGGAGACAAGCAACTACTTCACAACCTCCTCCGCAAAGAAGTTCTTAGCAGCCGTAACTCCTTCCGCAACACCAAGTCTATACAAGGAACATCCACCGTAACAGCCCCAAGGCAGAAGAAAGGGTTAGAGGATCTCCATGTAAGGCCACCAAATGTAAAAGCAAGGAGGGATTTCTAATTCGTAATAAACAATGAAACACATCAAGAAAGGCCACACATCGAGTATATGAAGACTAGTAATGAAGAATCTTCATATAGGTGCATTCCTAACAAGAGAGGGTATCGATTCGAACTACAACATCTACTTGTCAATGATAAGTTTCCAACTCCCATCCTCAACCAGATCCCGAAATGGAGAGAAGGTGTTTAATTGCTAAAACTTGAGCACCTTCATGCCAAGTTAAACTTTGAAGTAGAAAGAGGAATGAAGCTTTAAAGATGGATCTTTCTTTTCGTTCTTACCCAAAACCCGATGATGTACACAAGGTAAGAAAATTGGATGGTAGCTACAAATAGAAGAACAAACTAGGTGTTTCAACCCATGAGTCATTCTATATGACATCGATGAATACCTAGATGATATACACTATCCGGAAGAAATATACAAGTATTTCAACCTATCTCACCGTAAGTAGACCATGCCCGGTCTGGGAAAGTACTTCCGGTCAAACATTTTCATGGAAGAATCACAAGCTTCGCAAGAGTTACCATGAAATATGTGACTTATCCGTAAAGAGAACAGTATGTCGAAGGATTCTTTATGACTATGTCCAAGAATGCGAAAAGTGGATGATCATGTCAATCGATCTAGAAAGGGTGTTGAAGAACTTGAGGTATCCGAACCCAAGTCAGGTTTCAAGACTTGAAGACTAGTAACATTAGAATACTCTCGAGCTCGACTCTCCTTTGTTCTAATTTACCTAGTATGTTTTATTACTTTTGTAATCTTGCCGATTGTTTCGAAATTCTCATCCGTAAAAGTTGATCTTCACTCAGAATCGCACTCATCTCAAGATCATACTCGATACATTTTAATAGATGACAACTTATCAACAAAGATCACTTTGTGATTTGGTTGATGTTTACTTTCGCACTTAATTCAACTAAAATTGAATATCATTTGAAATGATTAAGTGGTGGATTGTTTTCTTCCGTGATTACAATTTTGTAATAGGACTTGAAAGATAGTCATGGATGACCGATCAAAAGGGGGAAATTTGTTAGAATATCGTTAGTATTTTGATCACTCATCACATGTTCTTATCTTAGTAAAGGTGATTAAGTGCTCGTTCACTTGAACATTGAAAAGAGGAAATCACCAGTATGATTAGTCTAGTAAATCTTGTATTAGGATTCTAGGTCTCTCGAGTGTAATTTTATTTCTAGAAGACCATGAAGATCAATCCTAGCAATGGAGCTTTTCTGAAGATTAGAAGAATGAAGATTGCACAAGGTTTAGTCTAACTCAGAAAGACTATGTCCTTAATCCTTTCTTAAGTATATTAACTTATTTTCGGGATATGATTCTGGACATATGACATCATGAGTATGGAGCATGCAAGCCATCGAAAGGCTCATGTATCCGCTGAGACTAAAGGACAATGAATAGTACTATGCATTAAATGCATCGCGTAAATGTTGCAAAAAGCAAATTCTCCAAAATGAGATAGTGACTTCTGAGTACATAGTTCAAGATATAAACGGATATAATTTGGTAGAGAGCACAACGGATACAATTCAAACGCCTCTCAAATTTATCTATATATATATCACACACTTAGATGCTTGAAGAAAATACCTTAGAACGCTTCTATCTTGCAAACTTACCATCAAGACAAGTATTCTCTCAAGCACTCTACTACCCTTTCAAAGCTTTTTGTTGCTTGAAGAATCACCGTAGTTCTAAGTTGTCTCAACCTTAACAAGAGATTGTTATTCGTGAAAGAGTCGAACTATCGATACCATTTCAAGATCATTCTCCGTAACGGACACCAATTACTTCAAGAAAGAGCGCATCGTCATCCACCCAACAAGTGTATTAAGTAGTCTTGTTCTATTAGCTCTCAAAACATAATCAAAAGTTATACGAGAAGCCTCTCGACAAACCTTATAACCAACACCATCAAGGCGTGAGTAGAGGAAGTACTGATTTGGGAAATCAGGAATAACCCAAGGTTATCCGAGTAGAGGAAGTACTTAGCCTAGGAGTCGGGAATAACTCGTGGGGAACATTTGGTTGGGAACCATTTGTTTAGGAATCTTAGAATAAGGATTACCGTAAGGTGAACTCAATTATCTGCTCTAGTGAATTCTAGCTCGTAAAGACCGAAGTGGATTAGCTGGAGGATTACGCCACCTCCAAATACCACTATACTTGCTGTGTTATTTACCTTTCAGATTTACATTTCAAAGAAAGCGCATACACACTTACTTATTGTTTCGCACTTACCTATCTTAAAGTCTTCCAAGCTCAATTTAAGTATCAGAACCCTGTGTTTCGAGAAATCGTGTTTATCGACAAAAGTTTTAAAAGACTATTTACCCCCTCTAGTCTTTTACTTTGCCGTTATCCGACCAACAACTTGTTAACAGAATTCAAAACATAAGCATAAATCAGTTTATCGCAGTAATAGAAGTTCACTTGGAAATTAAACTCGCATAATAACTAAACATAATGAAAGATGAAGATAGAAAACATAAAACACATCATGAAAGTGGCTAACATATCACCCCACATAGTCACAAAACAACTAAACATAAATTCACAAGCAAGGATCACACAATTTCCTCCCAAACCGAAACACAAGCATGTCCTCAAGCTACGAGTCAGAGAAGAAAAGAAAATGAAAGAACGTAAGGATCTCCACTTGTACTAAATCGCAATCACATAACAAGATATATAATGTTGATATAATCATAATGTAACAAAGGACTCAAATGTAAAAATAATACACAAATAAAATAAACTTTAGAACTCAGAGTTTTTCTTAAGGTATAATATACCAAATGAGCCAAAGGCAAATATCCACTATATTGATTAAGTGAATTTATCAAAACAATATTCAAGTTTCCATGATTGAAACCTTGAACTAAAAACCAAACTAAGTAGAATAGTGTTACCTATTCTATAGTTGCAGATCTAGTCAAACCTAGATGATCGAGAAACACTCTCATCAAACTACAAATCGCAAAGTCTAGTAAATACAAAGTAACTTCAATAATGTCTTGCAAATGATCACTCTTTGTTACTTTGAAGCCCCTTGACCTTGTATATATAGCATTGTTCTTCAACCAAGGACAGATCTCCCAGATTTTACTTTCCATGCTTATCAAATCTTCAAGCGTCCAATCCAAGATATTGTCTTTAAAGAATTCAATCTTTGATCTCTTTCCTTAAATACACCAAGTTAAGCAAGACTCCTTTGTTTCTTCCAAATCTCAAATCTTCAACCTTTAACACAAGAAACTACAATTGTTTAACTAGGTTAAATATTAGTGAAGAAGGCAATATTACCGTAATACCTCAGAATAAATCAAAGGAGTTATTGTTAATCGCTGATGTAACAAAGTACAAAACAGTGAACTTTCAATCTCCCCCTTATTTCCTTTCTTCACAACACCTCCCCCTTAACATCAAATTCTGCCCCTTGTTGTGATGAAACACCTGAACAACGATTTATGGCTGCTATTAAATAGAAACTCACAATATATGTCTGGTAAACTGCAATAAAAAAATTTCATTTTATTGAAAAACTGCAGAAATGACAAAAAACAACCAAGAAGTCCAAGAGTGGTAAAAATCTGCACCGTCAAGAGATTCCTAGTATCATGGTCAAAGAAACAAGCAAAAGTTTCCAGAGCTACTACTAATTGAACAGTGACTCAAACTAAGATGCATCCTAACTTGAACCAGACAAACAGATTCCCACTCCACCTCAAGGAAACCACCGACTCTAAAAGAATAAAGTAAAAAATAACAAATATAACAAGCAAGAGGGATAGGTAAATGCCATATCTCACTTGAGATAAAAGGCACTGGGCATAGTTACACTGGACCACTCAACCGAGGATCAACACACAAAGAAAGGAAGGAAGAGAGAAGCACATAACTGCAGATTTTAAAAACAAGAAGCAAGTGGTGGGCTCTGTTTAAGTTTCCAAAAGGCACTCAATGTAGTCTTAGAGAGTCAAACTTCCATATGATTAAGGAAGAGTGGGAAACCCAGAGATTGCCAAGAAATAAAGTAAAAAATATGCCTCCATTGGGCTCTTTTTCCATTTAGCCTACATTGGGCTCTTTTGCAATGGCCTCCATTGGGCTCTTTTTCCATCTTTATTGCTTCCATAACACGAAACTGCAATAAGGGATGATAGGGAGGGAAAGAGAAGCATGTGCCAAAACCAGTAAAAGGATCCAAAGAACTTTAGAAGTACTCACATCAGGCATGATGCAGCACACATCCAACTCGCAAAAAACAATGACTAAAAAGACATTAGATAAGCAAGTACATACATCACAAGCAAATACACTGTTGGACTGTGATGTTAAGTCAACAGTGAATGCAACACTTTATCACATTGTGCACAAACCAAGAGATCTTCTAAGGCTGAAGAATCTCTCAGAGTCTAAGGGTTTAGTAAATATATCTGCAAGTTGGTTATTGGTTTCTATATGCTGGATATCAACAACTTACAAATTAACTAAGTCCCTAAGGAAACGATGCCTTATATCTATATGCTTGGAGCAAGAGTGTTTCACAGGATTCATAAAAATATTGATGGCATTAAGGTTATCACAAAACATGAGTAATGTGTCACTCTTAAGACCATAGTCACAGCATATTTTTCAACCAGATTTGTTGAGGACACAACTACCATGTACCACATATTCGGACTCAACAAAGAGATAGGAAGCATAGTTTTATTTTCTACTATACCATGATACTAAGTTTCTCCCTAAATAAAAATAACCACCACTGGTGGACTTTCGATCATCAATATCACCTGCCCAATCTGAATCACTGAATCTAATGAGATCAGTGTTTGTTTCTTTGGTATACCATAGGCCAAGGTTTGCATCGTAAACATATTTGAGTATGCTTAATCGCAATATATGAGTTGTTAAAGGGTTAGCTTGGTACCTTGCACACACACAGACTGCAAACATAATGTCTGGTTTGCTGGTCGAGAGATACAGAAGACTGCTTATCATTGAGCGAAGCAATGTTGAATCAACAGCCACCAACATCCAAATTTTGCTTAGTTTGGTGACAAGACATAGGTGGATGAACTTTAGAATTTTCCATGCTAAACTTCTTGATCAGATTTTGAGCGTATTTTTCTTGGGACAGAAAGATTCCATCCTTACTTTGCTTGACAAGAAAGTAGTTGAGTTCACCAATTAAACTCATCTCAAACATACCGTTGTTCAAGTGCATATTAGATTTCATCATGTCTTTATAGTCGATTCTAGGTTTGTCTCTCAATCGCCAAATATCATCGGGATTTCCAATGATTTGTGAGGAGGGATGATCCTTTGAATTCTAGCTGGTGGATCTCGTCTCACATCATCAAAGTTTGATCCATTTACTGCTCATCAAACGTGTGAGGGGTTCTTTATCATCGCATCTACCGAGGAGCCGATTCGTCTGGAGTGGATCCTGCAGATCAACAAGGCATGTACATCCGTGTTGCTGGATCCAATGGTTCTCGATCGCAGACCTAATAACCTGAAGTATCCTGTTCTTGTGAAAAAACAAGTAGAATCATCAAATTTGATATTGACTGACTCTTATATATTCTTGGTCCTAGGGTTATACACCCTATAGGCATGACTGTTCAAAGAGTAGCCAACAAAGATTCCTTTCTCACTTTTATCATCAAATTTACCCAAGTAAGCTCTATCATTTAGAATATAACACACACAGACAAACACATGCATGTACTTGAGATTGGGTTTCTTGCCATTTAACAACTCATAAGGAGTAGCATTTGTTCCTGGCCTAAGATAGACACGATTGATTATATGATAGGCATGATTAATATCAAATTTCACAATCTCGGACAATTTCATTGAGCTAAGCATAACTCGACCCATTTCCTGAAGAGTTCTATTCTTTCATTCCGCAACTCCGTTTTGCTGAGGAGTTTTGGATGCAGAGAATTCTTGAGAGATTCCTTTCTTTTCACAGAATCGAGAAAAAAATTAATTTTCAAACTCTTCCATGATCGATCAATTTTATTAGTGAATTATGCGATTCTTAAAGCGACAAAGAGTTTTGAAGATGTCAAATGTCTCAGATTTTCTTTGAGAAAAGAAACCCAAGTAAACCGAGAAAAGTCATCTACAATCACAAATATGTGTAGTTTACCACCCACTAGCAACTTCAATAGACCCATCAAGTCCATATGCAACAGCTCAAAATAGGTATGAGTTCCACTTTTGACTTTCAAATGTTAGAGGTTGATGAGAAGCACGACTTGGTTTCCTTTTTACATTCCCCACAAACAAGTTTGCCAGACTTATTAGCTTTGGAATTCCTAAACCGCTTCAGCTTTTAACTTTTATCTAAATTTCAGAATTAATATAACCTAATTTCTTATGCCACATTACAGATTCATTCAGATGAACAGAATTTCACTTTAAACTAGAACTCATTACATAACAGTTATCCTGAGACCTAGTACCTGACATGATACAATCATAGTTGTCATTGAAGATAATGCAAGATTTTTTGTCAAAGTAAACACGTAGATCATCATCACATATATGACTTACACTTAGCAAGTTAGTAGTCAATCCATCAATCAGTAACACATACTTCAAATTTGAAATTCCATCAAGATTCAGAACTGCCTTACCTAGAACCTTACCTTGTGTTATCATATATGTGACCTGCACGCTTGAGGAATAATCGTTAGATAGTTTAGTACCACATATGTCGAGAGCATCCACTATCGAAATACCACAACTCGCATTGTTAGTGTTGATAGCATATAGCTACATGATGCAGTGATCTCACTGGATGCTCTCGACATATGACTGGTACTAAGGACTATCTAAAGCATGTTGTTCCTCAAACGTCTGGACTGGTCACCAACCCTTCTCACTGTTATTTTCAGGAGGTGTTAATACAACAGTTGATTCAACATGCTCGCACCTGTGGTCTTGTGTAAATATCTCCAAAGGCTTTCAATTTTATCTGCTTCCATCGCTTTTGAATTCTAATGTTTAGCCAAAGATTTTCTATAGAGAAAAACTGCTTTTTATGCCTAGTTTTAAGACAAAATTGACACACAAAGATTTTCATAAAATTTCGGTTTTATCGCCAATATCTTTTACAAGGTCGAGCTTTTTAACACAACCAGCGATTTAGTTTTGACTTTGGTAGAGTTTGTATCAACAATGAGTGTGGAAATCTTGACTCGCTTAATCCTTCCTTTACCGCCTGCCTGCATCGACATGGAATCCATTTAGCAACAATTGGTACAGCACTGTGTAGCTTTGTTAAGAGCTCCTGTATTTCAGCTTTCCTTTTTGTCAAGTCTGTTTCCAGGTGAACAATCCAGTCCTTCAATTTATTCTCTCTTTCCAGAGGCTTTACAGATTTCTTCATCTGTTTGATTTTCACAACTAGTTCTTCATACATCTTCTTCAACTCCTCGATCGTTTGTTCCTGAGTGAATTCTTGTTCAAACGGATACTCTCCATCTGAAACAAAGAACCATGCAAACATCTAAGTTTAAGGTTAGTCTCACTATTGGTTCTGAGCTCATCTACACACTCAGTGTCATCATAGTCGAGATAAACAATATGATCCAGTGAGTTGTTGTTATCACTGTTGAACAAATATTGATTATCATCACACATGATTGTGAAAAAGGACATGACATGACTATTTTCAGACCCTGAGGAATCATTTTCATCATCATCCTCATCCTCATTCATGCTCACGAAATAGAATTTTCCTACTTTCCTTAGGGTGTTCACACATTCATGTTTGTAATGTCCCCATCCTTTGCACTCAAAACACTAAATTTTCTCAAGAACTTTAGGATCAGTTTTAGCAAGATCAGAAGAAGAATTTGACCAGATTTTTTTCGTAAGAAGCAAAATGTTTACTTTCATTAAACTTTTTGACAAGATCATTGAAACCTTTTTGAAAAGCACCCAGAGATAACTCATCACTATCAGTCATATCATCTTCAAGATTCTGATTTTCATTTGAAGTAGTATACAAGGAAATGGCTTTGTTCTTATTCCGCTAGACTCATCTCATAGTTCTTAAGGTTGTTCATTAGAACATTGAAGTCCATGGTAGTCAAGTGCTTATTATCTTCAAGCACGGTATTTAGAAGATAATGTTCTAGCAAATTTTATCGACAAGTCGCTTTGTTAGAGATCGTTCACAAAGTAATCGACACTCATTAGAGATTGTCCTAAGCTTTTGAAATAGGTTGTGATGGTCTCATCTTCACCCATTATCAAGCTCTCATCGGATCCAAAGCAATCTAGCTTTGCTCTCTTGACACTTTGATCTCCTTCCACTATGAGATTGTAAGATTTCCCAAGCTTTCGGCAAAGGGTACAATGTTGATCAACATGAACATAGGAGAATCTACATAGCTAAGAATAACATTGAGTGCTTTCTCATTATATGCAGATTCACCATTCGCTCTCCCATCAAGCTTTCGTGTTTAGGTACTACATCACCATCAACATCTGGTGGTAGCACGGGAAACTGATACCCTTCCAAAATAGACTTCCAAGCACGTACATCAATTGATTTGATGTGAGTTCTTAGCCTGGTTTTCCAATATAAATAGTTTGTGCCATCAAGTACTGGCAGTCTATCAGCACTTGGATTGACACAATCAATAATTAGTACAAAATCCACACACTTATTGATTAAGTGCCTGGCTCTGGATGCCAATTGAAAGAATGTAAGGACCCGGACTTGTACTAAACTGCAATCACAAAACAATATATATCAATGTTGGTATAACTGTTAATGTAATAGTGACTCAAAGAAAAAAACAATACACAGCGGAAATAAACTATAGAACTCAGAGATATTTTTCTTAGCTGGTATAATATACCAGCCGAGCCAAAGGCAAATATCCACTATATTGATTAAATGAATTTACCAAAACAATATTCAAGTTTCAACAGATTGAAACCTTGAACTGCAAAAACCAAACTAAGTAGATTAGTGCTACCTATTCTATAGTTGCAGATCTAGTCAAACCTAGATGATCGGGAAACACTCTCTATCAAACTACGACTGCAACGTCTAGTAAACACAAAGTAACTTAAATAATGTCTTGCAAATGATCACTCTTTTCTTGTTACTTTGAAGCTGTCCTTGACCTTGTATATATAGCATCGTTCTTCAACCAAGGATAGATCTTCCAGATTTTACTTTCCATGCTTAGCAAATCTTCATGCGTCCAATCCAAGATATTGTCTTTAAAGAATCCAATCTTTGATCTCTTTCCTTAAATACACCAAGTTAAGCAAGACTCCTTTGTTGCTTCCAAATCTCCGAAATCTTCAACCTTTTAACACAAGAAACTACAACCGCTTTAACTAGTTTAAAGATTAATGAAGAAGGCAATATTACCGTAATACACTATAACAAAACAAAAGGAGTTATTGTTAATCGCTGATGTAACAAAGTACAAAAAAGGAACTTTCTAAAATGAGATAGAATGATACTTTCGTGTTGTACCTTTGTAGTCATGTACAAGACTCTTCCGTATTGGTTAATGGGTACTCTGGAAGTTCATCCTCTTTGCTCCTTCGCGCCCCTGTATGTGAGAATAAACACATAGGGGGCCAGTGTATGCTCCCACATGTATGTTCGCCAAACCGCTAAAAAGACAGCTTAGGATCAAAAGAGACTTGTAACTTGTATTGCTTGCCTTGTACCTCAAAAGTGTAGGCACAAGAGTGCAAGTCCACCACCATGAGGGTAATGTTAATGAACGGTCATCCTAGAAGCAAGACGCCTCTTCCTAGTTCGCCCTTCTTTCTCGCGTAATGAATAATCACAAAATCCAGATGACATGCACACCATCTGTTAGGAATATCTGTTTAGATTTTGATCAGTAAACAATAATGACTTATCTTTGATTAGAAAAGCTAACTAGTACTTTTAGTTCACTTGAACATTGTAAAAGAGGAAGCTTATTGAGTATGTTAGTCTAGCAAATCATGCATAGGATGTTATGTCTCTGAATGAAATTTTTATATCTTTGAAGAAGACCAAGAAGGAAGCATCCAGCAGAAGAACTCAATTATTGAAGATTAGAAGACTGCACAAGATTGCTGAAGACTAAAAAGAAGTGTCTCCTCAGATACCTCGCTCGATACCTTGCAGAAATTAAGTGTCTTGCGAAGACAAGTAGTTCAATAGGTCTTGGATACATAATGGTGACTGAGTAAGGACTTCCAAAGCCTTAGAAAGCTTGCATTGTTCAGTTGACACTACAGGACAAAAGTTAGAACAGTGCATTAATTACGCAGACAGAGATGTCTGAGCAAATGAGAAAATCAGAAGAGACAAAGCTCATTGCATTAACTTCAGAGATCAATAGTTTGAATTTCATTGTGCCTAACGGATACTATTCAAACATCATGATTTTCAACTACAAATATCACCACTTAGAATGCTTGAAAGACACAGTTGAACACTGAATACACAGAACTTCTTACATTACATTCAAGCATACAAGCCTTCTACCTACTTACTCTAGCTTTTGTTGTGACTAAAGCTCTTAAATTCTAAGTAGCAAGAAAGTTCTAAGTGTCCCGATCCTTAAACAAGAATTACATATTGTGAAAGAGTTGAATCTAGAAGATATAGTTGACTAATATCCTAGATTCATTCTCTTGAACAACATCAAGATTTGTTAGTAAAGAACAACTTACAATACATTGAAAAGTGTATTAAGTAAGCTTGTTTCAGTAACACCCTAAGATAATCGTATAAGTTATAAAGAGCCCGCCACCTTTCATCAATTTGGTTTTATTCCGGGAGACGACATGATTGTATTGCCTTAGCCTCAAGAAGTTAATAGTCTTGGTCTTCATTGTAGTAAGGGTAACTGTGTTGAAGGTCGACATCCGGAAAGCCTTTGATACTCTAAATCGACTTTCTTTCGCGCTCACAAAATATGGTTTCTTCTACCTTTGTTGGTTGGATTAATCATATTCTTCACTCGGCAAAGCTCTTCCTGATTAATGGGGCTCCGGGTACTTTGGCTGTTCTCGTGGAGTTCGTCAAGGGATCCTCTTTCTCTTTGCATCGGAGGAAGTTCTTAGCAAGCTTCTCTCAAGGTCGCCAATTTAGGGAGCTCACCTTTATTCATTGGAAAATCTCTTACTTTTCCTTCTCACCTTCTTTATGCGGATGATGTGATTATTTTTCGTGGCTACCGCTAATTGTCGGACTATTCTTAGGATCCCGGAAAAATATGTCGCTGTCGAGAACACTTCAATCCTCGTAAGTCTGTGGCTTATCTTAGTACTTTTCTCACCCGAGTCGTGAAGAACTACTTGTGCAGTAATCATGGATATTATCGAGGGTCACCTTCCTTTCACGATTTGAGTTCCACTTTTCCGGGGGCACCGGACTTGTCATTTACAATCTCATGGACTCGATTCTAGAAAAGTTTAGTAAATGGAAGGGCACTTCTCTCTATGGCCGGTCATTTATGTCTTGTTCAATCTGATCCAGGATCTTTTGTACACTCTATGATGGTTTATCGCTGGCCTTTGACTCTTCTTGCGCATGGATGCTCGCATTCGTAATTTCGTCAAACCGGGATACTCAAGAGAGCATCGACTTCTATCTCTCGAAGCATTGTTGTGCTCCAAAGTCCGAGGGTGGTCTTGGTATTCGCTCTCCGTTGTCGCTAATAAGGCGATCTTTCTCATCTTGCTTGGGATATTCAATGTGAAGGTTCCATATCTAGATATATTTCGCCACCGCTTTTCGCATGCTTCCTTGCTCTTATGTTGCTTCCTCGATTTGGTTCGATTTAAGGATTGTTTCCACACTTCAATCCAAGTCTAGATGGTTATGTCAAGGCTCTCGCCCACGCTTCGCTTGATGATTGGCTCACAGATGCGGATGTAATTGGTATTCCTATTCATCTTCGCATCACTCGAGTTCCCTATTTCGAGTATCGACTCCTGGTTGGTTTCTTTGGGACGGGTTCATGGATTTTCCAGATGTTACCGCAACATTCTCTCCTATCATCCGCTCCATCCGTTCTCGATACTCAGATCGATCAATCTCTAGACGGTTCGATTTCTACCAAGCGTTTATCACTCTTTGCGCCGTGTTTCCTTAAGATTGATCGGGATCTTGGATATGGGTCCTTTTATCCCACTCGTCATTCTATCACGCTTTGAAGGCTATTCATGGTGTTCTTCCAACTATTGAGAACCGGGCTCGGGTTTTGTTGGTCATTCGTGTGTGTTTTTGTTATGTCATGGATTGCCAAGACCATTTATCGTCTCTGTCCGCTCACTCGGACTATCCGCATACTCTATTTGATCTTTTCCGTGTTCCTTTTCGAGATTGCTTTAGTTTTGGAGAGCTCGTTATATGCCACGGGTCAACATTTTAGCTCTCAAATTCTCTTTGGCGCTCTTACCTTGTGACGGCATTTGGGTGCTTTGGATCGCGCAATCGCTGCTTATTTGATGGTGTTCTGCTTCAAGGCATTCTATTTTGCTTCGATTTGAGTCTTGTAGGCGAGGCTAATTCCCACCCTCTCGGTTCTATGGCTAATAATCAAGTTGATTTACAAGTCCTTCATTCTTTTGTATTCAAGGGTGCCCGCCTAAGTCACGTAGATATCATTGAGGTCCGATGGTATCCCCTCTCCCGGATGGATTAAATGCAACACGGATGGAAGTTCTCTTGCCGCCCTCCTTCATCGCGGGGGTTTTAGAGATTCAAATGGTACCGTGATGGATTGCTTTGTAAATCACCGGCACGCTTTATGCTTTTGAAGTTTGTTACTATGTTATGATCGGCATTGAATCGCTCACACCTGTATCGAATAAGATTTGGGAGACATATTCTACTTATGTAGCTTAATTTGCTCGCTGGTACTAACTCGTCCCATGGAAATTCGGAACCGCTTATCGACTCTCTCTCATATGCGTGATATGGATTTTCGGTGTCTCATATTTTTCGTGAAGGCAACATGGTTGCGTATGCTCTCAAAGTTGGACCGGAGGGTTTCGACTTGTCCTTCGATGTCATTCGACCTCACATACACAGTGGACATGTACGTTTACCTTATTATAGGTTTCCAACGCTAACGCCAGTATTCTTTTTCCCAAATGGGTTTTTCCCACTAGGTATTTCCATGACCGGTTTTAACGAGGTTCAAGGTTAAACTATGGATCACCTTGATCCCGGTTATGTTATTTTGTTTTTAGTTTGTTTCACTTGTTTCGCGTTGTAACCCGCCTGTGGGTTCCCTTGTAATCTCTACTTTTACGCTTTGTACTCTTTTACTTTTATTAATATATGCTCTATTTATGAAAAAAAATAAAAATAAAGAGCCTGCTCACCTAACAAACTACCATAACCAACACCACACAGACGTTGAGCATAGGAAGTACTTGGCTTTGGAAGCTGAGGAATAGCTCAAAGGTGAGGGAATAACTCAGGGGGAACACTTGGTTGGGAACCTAGTGTTAAAGGGATCAAGATATAGGACTTTGTAAGGGGAACTCAATTTCTTATCTTAGTGGATTCAAGTCCTGAGAAAGGGCGAGTGGATTAGTTGAGGAATTACGCCACCTTCAGATACCACTATAAAGTTTTGTGTTATTTACTTACTGCACTTTACTTCTTGCATATTTATTGCTTCATCGAAAGTACTTAAACACATTATAGCTTGTTGAGCACATTCACTTATCACAAAATAATTTCTCTCTTTGAATATAAGTATCAGATACCTTCACAGATATCTGAAAAACTATTTTATCATCAAAAGTTTGAAAAGACTATTCACCCCCCCCCCCCTAGTCTTTTACTTTGTCGTTATCTGGACCAACAAGTGGTATCAGAGGGGGAGGTTCTTTAAACTTCTGCACTGAACCTAGATCCTAGATAAGTGCCCACTAATAGCTTACCACCTATACTTGCTTTGTTTGTTTAGTGTTTGCTGCTGGATGTCTCTCGAAGATGCACCCATTCTCAAGCCGTAGAACTATGAGAAATGGAAGAACAACATGATGCTTCACCGAAGTTATCAAAGGATTTAGATGATTGATGTCCTAAAGAATGGCTCCATTGCCATTCAACGAGAGAAACAAGTCATTGAAGTTTTAAATGGTCGAGACATGGAACCCACTGCATGTAGGGCTGGTTCCTCCACATCCGTACGACATCGAAAGTGCAAGACTAATCGGTGAAATATCTTATGAACCAAAGCCCGACATCTCTCGACATCTCAAGATTACAAGAGAAATAGTGGATGGTCAATCAAGAAACATCATTATTCGTCTACCAGATCACATACAAGGTAAACTGTAGTAAAAAACGCTAAAGAAGCCTGGTCACTGATTGAAAAAATTTATTCCGACACTGAGAAAACCAAAGAAAACAAGTCCGAAGTTTTGAAGCTCAAATTCCAAAATTTCAAACAAGGTCCTACTGAGACACTTGAGGAACTTGATTTCGTGTTTACAACACCGATGAGTGAAAGGGTGCACTTGGTGAAAATGAGAGATACTCTAACTCGAAAAGGAATTCTAATATCACACCAAAGGAGCTTTTTCACACTTGGCAAATCGTTAACTATGAGACAAAGCAAAGAGGACATATGATCGTCAAGATCGATAATGTTTCTCTAGTAACTCAAGGTACTTCAAAAGAATGATACCAAAGAGGTGATCGAGAAAATGCTCTTGTAAAGCATATGAGAAAGTACGCTGCTTAGGAAATAGAAAGAAGAAGGACCATAGAGAAGCTGAAAAGCATTCGGGTCCCAACTATCACCCGCATAAATGTATGCAATTGACTAGCTCACGAACAAGTCTGGCCAAAGCATCGAGTAATCGGGGAGCGTAAATCAAAAGAATATATGTTTCTACTGTCAGAAACCTGGTCACTTCAAAAGAGACTGCCCAGCTTATAATAAGCAAATGACAGGTGACAAGAAAGATAGGAGAAATTTCAAGAGAGGCCAGAGAGCTATGCTCACTGAGGAAGGGAAAAAGATTCAAATCCAACCGGATGCTCTTGATCTCGACTCAATCGAGGATGAGGACTCGATGATTCTAAACTTTGTTCACCGAGTTGTGTGGCATCACTCGTGAATTGGTTGACTTCGGTCAAAAGAAGAAATAAATGTTCGGGGTTGCTGAGGAGGTCTATCCAGATTGCTCCAACATCGAGCCATGCCTAATGGCTGATGAGGCAACCACTATTTCTCGATTTATAAATTATGAGAGTGATGAGGAAGGAATCAAAGATCTAGAACACTCAGAAAAGAGCTTGATCTTTATGAGAGAGAATTCATGGTTGTCCAAGCTAGAACCAAAATTATCGAGGAAGAAAAGAAAACTCTTGAAAAGGAGTGTTCAAAAGATACTGAGAATGCATTTCTAAAGCTATCTGAGACAAAGGATACTGAGAATGCATTTCTAAAGGCACAGATAGTTGAGACAGGAAAGTTACATGAAGAAGCAATGGATAAACTTCAAAAGAAGTGTGAAGGTCTTCTTTCTGACAATGATGAACTCAAAAAGAAAGAATTTTCCTTTCAATCCTATGCCAAAGCTTGTGACACTCTCAGTGAAGTACACTCTTATTTAAGAGATGCCTCAGAAAAAGGAGGACTCTAGACATTCAAACAAATAGTTCTACCACTCTGAACAAGAGTGATGAAAGAACCTATAGTATTGGTCAGAAAGCTAAGGTTGCTGGCAAATTCTCTAATGTCACATTTTATGGAAAGAAAGAAGACCCAGAGACTAGTAATGCTGCTGAGAGGAGATCTCAGTTGGCACCACGTGCTCGAAATGGCATTGGCTATAAAGCTATTAGGAGACAACTTGCTCATGATTACAAAATAGAGCAAGAACGATGGATGAAAGGTAGGGGTTGCTCACAACAATCATCAGAAGTGGAAGAAAGAAGAAACCACAAGTAATCTCAATGCCAGGGCTAGAAGTAATCTGACAAGGAAAGCTAAGTTCGCTGAAAAGCAGACTATACAACCTGACAGGTATCTGAAAGCACCACGAGGAGCAATTAGGAACACACAAAGAAGGAAAATAGTTCTTGATAATAATGATACTAGTCATTTACCTAGAATTCCTCCTTATGTTCCTGCAAGACAAAAGCATGTCCCTAAGAGATTCATTGAAAAATGGATTCCTACTAGGAGATACTTTAGTCTAGATGGTTCCATTGTTGGAATGAGAATATAACTCCATGTTTCCTATTTTATGCAGCACACTCTAAAGAAGAATCCAACGTGGCATTTTGATAGTGGATGTGGGAAGCACATGACAGGAGACAAAGCAAACTGTGAACTATGAAAAGGATATAGGACTAGATATTAGGTTTGCTGGAGGAGAAGTGAATCCAATCGTAGGATTTGGAGATATGAAAATTGGAGCCCTTATAATCATTGGAGTACTACATGTGAAGGGATTGAAATATAATCTTCTTAGCATGAGTCAATTTGCTAACAAGGGTTCTCGGAAGATCAATTCAAATTTTGCAAATTGATCGACAATGAGTCAAAGGTAGTCTTAGTTTCTAGTGGAAAGGAAATTCTATGTTGCCGATCGGGCATCCGCCACAACTCAAGAATGCCTAATGGTGAGTTAACTGCCACAAGAAGAAAATTGACTATGGCACAAAAGGACGAGTCACTTGAATTTCAAAAATCAATAAGCTAGCCAAGAAAGAATTGGTTGTCGATTACCTAAAATGGCATACAAAAAGGATTGTGTTCATTTGCCAATTAGGGAAACAAGCCAAAACATCTTTCAAGTCTAAAACTAGACATTCTAGTGTGAGGCCATCGAATCGTTATAGCTGGATCTCTTCGAGTCCCCAAAGAATTAGTTATGCAGGAAAGAAGTATGGTCTGGTTGTTTTAGATGACTACTCAAGATTCATTTGGGTTGTTTTTCTCAAATAGAAATCTGACGCAAGGGTCGAGACACCAAGCCTGCTGAATAAGCTTGAAGTCATAAAAAATGACAAGGTATCGTGTTCGTATGCACTATGGTAATCGAAGTTTAGAACCAAAGACATAAAAGAGTTTGTACATGCAAAGGTATACAACATCAACTATCTTCAGTAAGGACACCACAACAAAATTGTGTTGCTGAAAGGAAGAATAGGATCAGAAAAGAAACAAAGAAGAACAATGCTTCGATTAATCGAAATAAGTGAAATCTATCGGGTTGAAGCTATAAATACAAAGATGCTACACTCAAAATTGATCTTTGATCAACAAACACCATGATAAGACTCCTTATGAGTTATTGATTGGTAGACCCCTAGTATCAAACATTTATGGGTGTTCGTTGCAAATGTTTTGTTCTTAACAATGGTAAAGAATATCTAAGAACATTTCAACCAATGGAAGATGAAGGAGTATTTCGGTTATTCAATGAATAGCAAAGCTTATAAAATCTACAACAAAAGGACACAAAAGATTGAAGAATCTGTCCATGTTATATTCTATGAAGGAAACAAGAAAGTACCCTTGAATGAAGAACTGTTAGATAGGTTCAAAGAACTTATGATCACTGATTCTGAACAAGAATCTCAGCAAGGAAATGATTCTATCATTCACTTAGAGGATGAGTTGGACGAAGAAAGGCAATCATTGCCAAGTAACAAATAGATGACTCTAAGACATGATGAAGAGTTTCCGTGAATCTGCCTCGATACCTGTGACAATCGAATAAGATTCGATATCCCAAGCACATCTC
Organism: Plantago major; assembly: GCA_026545765.1. Classification (NCBI taxonomy): domain Eukaryota; kingdom Viridiplantae; phylum Streptophyta; class Magnoliopsida; order Lamiales; family Plantaginaceae; genus Plantago; species Plantago major. The sequence goes on along the minus strand of JAIFAC010000193.1, from coordinate 13,291 downwards.
AAGTGCCGATAGCTCAGACATCGAATAAGTATCTTATCATGATCATAAAGATACGAAATGAATCAAAATGATAATGATCCTACTATTCTAAACCCATTATGAAATGGATAAGAGATCATCCTGCAAAGGATGTGATAGGTCCTTTAGATCAAGGGGTGAGAATTAGGAGAGCAATTGCTAAAAATGCAAATTCTCTCTATGGATGTTTCATCTCGCATATTGAACCAAAGACCATTGAAGAAGCATTAAAAGACCAAGATCGATCTTAGCAATGCAAGAAGAGTTGGATCAATTTGAGAGAAACAAAGTCTGGAAACTAGTTCCCTACATTGATGGAATATCTGTCATAGGAACTAAGTTGGTTTTCAGAAACAAGACGAATGAATCTGATGAAATAACCAGAAATAAAGCAAGGTTGGTTGCCAAGGGATTCACCCATACTGAAGGACTAGATTTTGATGAGTCATATGCTCCATTTGCAAGATTGATGCAATCACACTATCTCTAGCCTTTGCCTCATAATGACTTTAAAGTTTACCAAATGGATGTTAAGAGTGCATTCCTAAATGGTGAGCTTGTTGAGGATGTCTATGTTGAGCAACCACCTGGTTTTGAAGTTTCCTCAGAAAGCAAGATGGTCTATAATAAGCTTCAGAAAGCTCTATATGGACTTAAACAAGTTCCAAGAGCATGGTATGACACTTTGGCCAAGTACATGTTGGGAAGTGGTTTCAAGAAAGGAGAAGTTGATAAATCTCTCTTTACATTGAACCATGATGGGAAACTACACTTAGTATAAGTTTATGTTGATGACATAATCTTTGGATCTATGGACAAGCAACTTTGTGAAGACTTTGCTGAGCTCATGAAAAGTAAATTTGAGATGAGCATGATGGGAGAATTGAACTACTTCCTAGGTTGCAAGTCAAGCAACTTGATGATGGAATATTCATTAGTCAAACAAAGTATGCAAAAGTCATGCTCAATAAGTTTAATCTAAAGCCTTCTGAGAAGAATGCTAAGATACCTATGAGCATCGAAACCAAGATGACCTATACTAAATCTGATAAAAGTGTTGAAGAACACAAGTATAAAAAATTAATTGGGTCTCTACTATACCTCACAAAGAAGCGCAATTCATATATTAAATATGCAGTTGGTTTATGTGCAAGATTTCAAACAAATCCTATGCAATCACACTATAACACCACTATGAAGATTCTAAGGTATGTTAAAGGTACTGTAGAATGGATTGTGGCATTCAAAAGAGAGTGGCGTGATTTTAGTTAGCTATTCAGATGCTGACTATGCTGGATCAATGCTTGATAGAAAAAGTACTTCAGGAACTTGTCAATTTCTTGGTACTAGATTGATATCATGGTTCAGCGAGAAGTAAAACTCAATTGCCACATCAACCATGTATAGAGTATATTGTCATTGGTTGTGCTTCACAAATCTTGTGGATACAACTACAACTAAGAGACTTTGAGATCAATGAAGAGAAAACTCCCATTTTTTGTGACAACACAAGTACTATTGCCATAACTCAGAATCCTAAGTTTCGTGCAAGAACAAAGCATATTGATGTTAGACACCACTTCATTAGAGATCATGTTGAAAAACGCAATATTGAGATACTGAAGATTGGTACAGAAGACCAACATGTAGATATCTTCACAAAGCTCTCAGAAGAAAGTAGATTCCTAACCTTGAGACATAGTCTTGGGTTAATGGAACTACCAAGGTGCTAAATTGGTCACTGAGACGGGAACTCAGTATGCCAATAGAGAAGAATAAGGCTTTCTGAAATAAAAGGCACTTAAAGAGAGAAGGAGATATCTGAGATAGGCACTCAGATATCATGGCTAAGTTTAAAGTTGGTAAAAGAGGTATCTGAAACGGGTGTTCATATATGAGAGGCCACTGAGTAAGGGGGAACACAAAAGAAGAGAAGTCGAACAGTACTATCTGTCAGAAGTCAACTATCTCTTGTGTTTTGAAAAATTTCCATTTTTGTGATAATTTTCAAACAACACCGAAGCTTAATTAATAAGCTCGTAAACCTGCTTTGTCTCCTAGTTACAAAGTTCGAGTATTGAAAATGACCAGAGATAGCTATTAGCCAAATACCATTAATCGGGTACAATTACATGTGTGATTGTGATCATTATCGAGAAAACAATCTCAACCATTGAAATAATGGCGATAGCAATTCAACGGATCGAGATGTGTCCTTTTAGCCCACTAGCTAAAGAACTCAAAGAATCGCCCCACTCGCATTTAATGAAAACCACTATTTCACCCACTCCTGCAGATTATGAGATACATAGATACACAATTCATTGAATCAGTACTTGTAATGCTATATATCGCAATTTATGGCAAAAGAAATACTTTTGCCTAAACTCACATTTAAACAACCACCAAAATAGCAAAATCCTTCAACCCTTTTCTCGCAAATCTTCTCTGAAAACTATGAATTTCTGCTAAGTCTTTCTGCAAAGAATTACTTAATCAAATTCGACCTTAATCTCTCTCAATCTCACTTCTCTACTACTTCTATTTAAAGAGATGGCACACAAAAGAGCTAGATCTCAGAAATTCCAAGTGTCCACATCTCGAACTGCTTGAGAAGCAAAATCCACCTTGTCAGGACAAATCGTAGATTAGTTGGTGATTTCAACTTCTCCATGTGGAATCGACTCCAAGGTACTGGGAGGAGTATTTGTCGATGAATACCGCTTGGTGCTGCAAAGAACCAAGTAGATGGAAGCATGGGCTTGATTTACTTGAAAAGTAAAAATCAAGCTTTTGTTTCAGAAACCAACATGCACTTCTTCTGAGGATGTGTTGGAATTTTGCAATAATTCCACCATCACTGAAGATGATGGCACTGAAGAAGTGTGCATCACAATGAAGTTCCAAGGTGTTGAAATAACCCTTGATGTGAATACCTTCAACAATCTAGTCAAGTTACCCACCCAAGGTAACGCTTATATACCGTATACCACAACCAAGAGTTCAAATCTTCTACTCTCTATATGAATCTCAAAAGGATGATACTCTAGAAAGTTCGACAACCCATTGTCAGGAGAAGACATCTTGTTGAACCTTGGGATTTGATAGCCATTGTATATTGCATAGGTGCTTTGATTCAAATCAAGGTGGAGTTGACCAGATCAACATGGAAAGTTGGGGAATGATGTCATTTCTCAACACTCTGGAAGATAGAGAGGAGCCCTTCAACTGGGGGAAGTACATCTTTTTGAGGTTTGTTGACAAACTTCAAGGCTTTGTGCCAATTGTGAAAGATGATCTTCGAGCCCAAGCATACCATCGCCTTTGGTCTCAAGATTTGCTACATTCGAGAAGCTCGGCATAAAGCCTGGGGGAATGGAGAGATTGCAAACAAAGGATCTTGTTTTCAAATATAATTGTGAGCTCAAGCAAAACCAGAAGAGGCCAGTAGAAGACGTTTCTGAGGCAAATGTTGTGCCAAAGAAGAAATGTAGAACTGGAGGCAAGAAGAAGGCAGCGGCCAAGGAGAGATATTGACATAAGGGTATATGAACCCAATGCCACAGATAACACTGGTGGAGTTCAGATACAACCCATAGTGTTGCGTATACCATTGTCATAGTCCAACAAGCACCAGAATGTCAAGATACCACTCGATGCTAAGAGTGTTGATGCATCCCACCACGATCATGAAGACCGCATCACCATCGTGGTATCATTGATAGCTTGGAAAGTGGATGACCGGTAGAGTTTTTCCATCGACATGGTTGCTTGCTTAGCAACCTATGATGTAGGGACTTCATCAACAACCTTATTCTTTTCCAAGAATGGGTCAATGATGTTCCTTCTCCATCAAGATTCAGATCACCACAACAACCACAACAACTACAAGTATCCCAGAGTTCTGCTGATCTGAGGGATGATTACATGGTAGAAGTCCTTGAGATGCGTCAGGGAGCTGATGGTGTTGTTAAAGTAAATCATGTGATTTAACAGTTCCCCAACTCATCTCGAGAGGGATCAACTGATGTTGAGACTCGTGGAGATCAAAATAGGGGAGGCAACCGAGCCAAAGACTGTGAAAGGCATGAAGTGCCAGAAACTTCAATCAGAGCTGCGATCACTGGACAACAAGACCAAAGCATGGAACCTAGACAAGTTCCAGATACAAATCAGCCTGACATTGATCATGTTACTAAGTGGTTTAAATCTATACTTGTTAAATTTCTATATTATATGTTTTGTTATTAATGTGATTAATCTTTGTTACAGGCTGATAAAGAAAATGTTAGAATATCTCGCTAGTATTTTGATCACTCATCACATGTTCTTATCTCACCAGAAAGGTGATTAAGTACTCGTTCACTTGAACATTGTAAAAGAGGAAATCACTGAGTATGATTAGTCTAGTAAATCTTGTATTAGGATTATAGGTCTCTGAGTGTAATTTTTATTTTCAGAAGACCATGAAGATCAATCCTAGCAATGGATTTTCTGAAGATTAGAAGACTGAAGATTGCACAAGATTTATGAAGACATCAAGGTTTAGTCTAACTCAGAAAGACTATGTCCTTAATCCTTTCTTAAGTGTATTTACTTTTGAAATATGATTCTGGACATATGACATCATGAGTATGGAGCATGCAAGCCATCAGAAAGGCTCATGTGTTAGGAATATTTGTTTAGATTTTGATTAGCAACCTAATGACTTATCTTAGCTTAGAAAGGTGATTAGTACTCTTAGTTCACTTGAACACTGTAAAATAGGAAACTCACTGAGTATGATAGTCTAGAAAATCTTGTATAGGATGTTAGATCTCGAAATGTAATTTTTATTTTCTGAAGAAGACCAAGAAGAAGGCATCCAGCAGGAAAAGTTCAACGGATTTGAAGATTTGAAGACTGCACAAGATTGCTGAAGACAAGGGTTTTCCAGAAACCTATGTCCAGATATCTTGAAGAAACAAGTGTTTCGAAGCATACATGTTGCAAAAGATATCTGAGAATAAAAGGTTTCTGAGACGAGGAAAGTGCCCACAGATATCTACACTCAGATACCTTGGAACAAAATATGCTTCTGAAAAAGAAACATATTATAACAAGTTGTTCAAACAAGTGGTATCCTGAGCTATGATGATCTCTCGAAAAGAGCTGCAAAAGCCTCGTAAAGCTTGTATAGTTCCGCTGGCATTACAGACAAAATTTAGTATACAGTATTAAATGCACGTATGAAATGTCGAACAAAAGCGGTAGCTTCAAGAAGAAGACAAGCTCACATAAAGACTATATTCAGATAACAATAGTTTGAATTTGATTTAAGCCTAACGGATACTATTTAAACGACACTCAAAATTCATCTATAAATATCAACACTTAGACTGCTTGAGAATACACCTTAGAACACACTGAACTCCAAGAACACTGAATACTTACACAAGCGCTCTCAAGCAAACTATTTACCTTCAAGCTTTGCTATACCAAAGCTCTTGATTCTAAGTAGCACAAAAGTTCTAAGTGTCCCGATCCTTAACGAGCATTGTTATTTGTGAAAGAGTTGAACTAAGATTTCTTATCTAAGTTTCATTCTCTGAACACTTACCATAGATTGGTCAAGAGAGAACAAGATACCATACATTGCAAAGTGTATTAAGTATACTTGATTCACAGAGCTATCCTAATAATTGAACAAGTTATTAAAGAAGCTCACCGACAATTTACCTTAACCAACACCTTAAACGGCGGAGTATGTAAAGTACTTAGTTTGGGAAACTAAGGAATAACTCCAAGGTTATTGAAAGAAGGAAGTACTTAGTTTGGGAAACTAAGGAACAACTCAAAAGGTTTCGAGTACATGAAGTACTTGGCTGGAAAGCCGAATAACTTTGGGGAAACACTTTGGGAAACTAGTGCATTTAGGAATAAAGAAAAGATAACTGAAAGGATAACTCATTTATCTTAGTGGATTCTGTGTCCGAGAAAGACCAAGTGGATTAGTTGAAGGATTACGCCACCTTCGATACCACTATAAAAGACTTGTGTTATTTACTTTCCGCAGCTTTATTACTTGTTTTACTTGTATTGCAAAGTACTTACACTTATCTTGTCAACACGCACTCATCTCGTAAGTCTTCCGCCTTCTCGAATTAAGTATCGATATCTTCACGTATATCCGAGAAATCGCGTTTATCGACAAAAAGTTTTAAAAGACTATTCACCCCCTCTAGTCTTTTACTTTGCCGTTATCTAGACCAACAAGTGGTATCAGAGCAGGAGGTTCCCAAGCCTTCTGCACTGAACCTAGATCCCAAATAAGTGCCCACTAACTGCTTTTCACCTACACTTGATTCGCTTGTTTAGTGTGTTTGCCGCAGGATGTGTTTATGACGCCCAATTCTCAAGCCGTAGAATTATGAGAAATGGAAGAATAACATGATGCTCCACCCAGAAACCATCATGATTTAAATGATCAAGTAATAAAGAATGGCCCAATAGTCATTCAACAACTCAAGCAAGTCATAGAGGTTTCTAATGGTAGAGACAGAGAACAAAGTGATGGGTCTTCATGCATGATGCATCAACTGGGAGACCCGCTAGTCAAGTTATTTACAACTAAAGCTCAGAGAACTCTCGACATCTAAGATGCCAAGAGAAATAGATCGATGGACAAAGCTCGTAATATCATCATAAGTTCTACCCGTGAGCACATACAGTGTAAACCGTGGGGTGCAAAAATAGCGAAAGTGGCCTGGCAACTGATTGAAGAAATCTGTGCTGGCACTGAAAAAACAAAGGAAAATAAGTTCGAAGTTTTGAAGCTAAAATTCCAAAACTTTAAACAAGGTCCCACAGAGACTCTCAAGAACTAGATTTCGGTTTATAATACTTATGTATGAGTGACATGGCTGCACTTGGTGAAAGTAATAGATATACCTAGTCGTAAAAGATTAAAACCATTGTGAGAAGTCTAAATCATAACCGAACACACAAAGTTTTTCTACTTTAACCAAGGAATGCCAGATATCACTCCTGTGGAACTTTTCTCTCACCTTGCCACTGTTGACTATGAGATAACTCAAAGGGACAAACAACTGAGAAGTTGCAGAGTGTTGCTCTAGTTGCTCAAGGAACTTCTTAAAAGAAGAAAGGCAAGGATGTGACTGAGGATGCTCTGTCAGAAGCAAATGGGAAAATATGTCACGACAAATTGAGAGAAGAAAAGCCAAAGAGAAGTCGAAAAAGCATCTAGGCTCAAACTATCACCAAGACAAAATATGCAAAGTCACGAACAAGCCACCAAAAGCATCAAGTACTGAGGAAGTAGAAATCGGAAATGATATCTGTTTCTATTGTCAGAAACCTGGTCATTTCAAGAAGGATTGTCCTGCCTTCAACAAATTTAAGACATGTGACAAGAAAGATAGAAGAATCTTCAAAAGAAGTCAAAGAGCTATGCTCACTGAAGAAAGGAAAAAGATTCAACTCCAACTGGATGCTCTAGATATTGAGTCTGATCATGGATGAGGATTATGATTCCACACGCTTCCCGTAAATATGCGGTGTTTCATGAAGTAATTGACTTTGGTCAAAAGAAGAAAGAAGTGTGGAATGGTCAAGAAATCTTCCTATATCTCCAACATTGAACCTTGTCTAATGGCTGATGAGGTAACACATACTTCATGTTATACTTATGAAAGTGATGACGAAGGAATCAAAGAACTGGAAAATCTCAGAAAAGAAATTGATGTTTACAAAAGAGAATTTCTAATGTTCCGAGCTAGATCCAAAAATTTCGAAGAAGAAAAGAATTCTCTTGCAAAGGAAAATTCTAAATTAATCAAGATATCTGAGAAAAAGGATGTTGAACATGCATTTCTCAAGGCTCAGATATCTGAGAGCGAAAAGTCACATAAAGAAGCAATGGCCAATCTTCAAAAGAAATGTGAAGGTCTTCTTTCTGAAAATAAGGAACTCAAAAAGAAAGAACTATCCTTTCAATCTTATGCCAAAGCTAGTGACACTCTTACTGAAGTACAATCTTATTTAAGAGATCCTTCAGAAAAGAGAGGACTCAATGGACACACACGCATTCCACCACTCAATAAGAGTAATGAAGGACTAACATTCGCTAGTGCTCAATAGTGATTCTCAAACAATCTACAAGACGCCAAAGCTAAGATTGTTGACAAAGGAAAGGCCATACATCAAGCCTTTGTGGGAAAAACAAGTCCAAAAGAAAACTGGGAAATGTCTCTAAAAGAAACATAACATTGAGAAGTGCAATCATCCACAGTATATGTCTCTCAAAAGGAAAAATTGCAGAGCTGCAAATTTTCTTATGTCACGCTTCGAAAGAAATTGATCATCCGTAGACTAGCAAAGTCACGAGAAGAGATCTCGACAACATCAAAGCTCGGAATGGTATCGCTTATAAACCCATTAAAACAACTTGCTCGAATACAAACAAGAGCAAGAACGATGGTTAAAGGCTAGAATTGCTCACGAATTATCGGTGGAAGATAAATCAAGCCACCGAAATCAATGCCAGGCTAGAAGAAATCGGCTAGAATGCTAAGTTTGTCAAAAGCGCATCGTAAATCGACAGTATCCGAAAGCACCAATGGAGCACCTAGAACACACCAAGGAAGAAAATAGTTCTTAACAACAATGATACTAATCATTTAACTAATATTCCTCCTTATGTTCTCGTTAGACAAAAAGAATGTTCCAAGAAATTCATTCAAAAGTGGATTCCTACCGGAAGATTCTTTAATCCAGACAAGCTTCCATTGTTGGTATGAGAACCTAATCTCCTGCTTTCGCTTTGTGCGTAACACCTAAAGACTAACTCAAAGTGGCATTTTGATGGTGGATGGGAAGCACATGACAGAGACAAAGCAAATGATTAACTACAAAAATGCAATGATGGACCAATTATCGTTTTTTGAGGAGATGAAAATCCAACCATAGGTTTTGATAATTAGTTCGCGCCTCACAATCTCGTAAGTACTTCATGTAAAGGGATTGAAATATAATCTCCTAGGCATGAGTCAACTAGTAGACAAAGGGTACAATCGCCAAGTTCAAGTCAAAACTATGTAAAGTGATCGACAATGAGTCAAAGCATACCTTGGTTGAAAGGCGAAAGGAAATCTTTATGTTGTCGATTGGGCATCCGCCACAACCAAGAATGTCTCATGGTGAGTCAATCGCCACATCAAGAAAATGGGCTATGGCATAAAAGAATGAGTCACTAATTTCAAAACTCAATAAACTAGCTAAGAAAGAGTCAGGTTGGTTTACCCAAAATGGCATATAAAAAGAAGGTGTATGCTCACTTGCCAAATGGGAAAACAATCCAAAACATCTTTCAAGTCTAAAACTAGACATTCCAAAGGAGAGGCCACCGCAAATGTTACATATGGATCTGCTTTGAGTCCTCAAGAATTAGTTATGCATGAAAGAAGTATGGTCCGTTGTTGTTGATGATTACCAAGATTCACTTGGGTCAGTTTTCTCAACCACAAACTGATGCAAGGGTTGAGATACCTAACTTAATAATAAGCTTGAAGTCATGAAAATGACAAGGTATCTGTAATCGTAATGCATCATGGTATCGAAGTTTGTGAACCAAAGACATCAAAGAGTTTTGTACTTGCAAAGGTATACAACATCAACTATCTTCTGTCGTGACACCACAACAAAATGGTATTGAAAGAAAGAATAGGACCTAAAGAAGCAAAGAAGAACAATTTTGATGACATCAAATAAGTGAGATCTATCGGTCAAGTAAACACAACATGCTACACTCAAAATAGATGTCTGACAACAAACACCATGACAAAACTCCATTTAGCTTTTCATTGGTAGACTTCAAAGTATCAAACATCTAGGTGTTTGGGTTGCGTATGTTTCATTCTTAACAATGGAAAAGAATACTTGAGAAAATTTCAACCAAAGGCGATGAAGGAGTATTTCGGTTATTCTCCTAATAGCAAAGCCTATGAATCTACAACAAAAGAACTCAAAAGATCGAAGAATCTATTCACGTAGTATTCTATGAAGGAAACAAGAAAGTACTCTTAAATGATGATCTCTCAGATAGGTTCAAAGAACTAATGATTAAATATTCTTAAAAAGGATCCTCAGAAGGAAACAATTCTATCATTCAAATAGAGGACGAGTCCGATGAAAAGCAACCTATGCTTAGTAACAACCAGATGACTCTAAGACATGATGAAGAATTTCCCATGAGAATTCCAAATGGAACAAAGCATCGAGAACCTTCATCATGAAAAGATATCTGAAAATGAAATTGCTGAAATGCAAGATCCAGATATCTCTAACATTGAAAAAGTGTCAGATATCCATGACATTTCCCATGTGTCAGATATCCCAGATACTGCACAAGTATCTCATCAAGATCATATTGACTCACATTCAAATCAAATTGATATTGATCCTACTAGTTCAAAACCCATTATGAAATGGATAAGAAATCATCCTTCAAAAGATGTGATTGGTCCCATGTATCAAGGAGTTAGAACTAGAAGAGCAATCGACCGAAATGCAAGTTGTCTCTATGGATGTTTCATCTCAAAAAATTGAACCAAAGACTATAGAAGAAGCATTAAAAGATCAAGATTGGATCTGCAATGCAAGAAGAGTTTGATCAATTTGAGAGAAATAAAGTCCGAAACCGGTTACATTTGTCGATCAATATCCGTAATCGGAACCAAGTGGGTTTTCGTAAACAAAATGAATGAGTCCGGTGAAATAACCGTAAACAAAGCTAGGTTGGTTGCCAAGGCGATTGACCTGCATCAAGGACTAGATTTTGATGAATCTTATGAACCGCTTGCAAGATCGATGCAATTAGACTCTTTCTAGCCTTGCAAATCATAATGACTTTTACGCTTATCGATGGATGTCAAGAGTGCATTTCTAAATGGTGAACTGGCCGAGGAAGTCTATGTTGAGCAACCACCAGGTTTTGAAGTTTCCTAAAGTAGGATGGTCTATAAACTTCAAAAAGCTCAGATGGTAAACAAGCTCCAAGAGCATGGTATGATACATTGGCCGATACCTACTAGAAAGTGGTTTCAAGAAAGGAGATGTCGACAAAACACTCTTCATTAATCGAACTATGACGGAAACCGCTTAGTTCAAGTATATGTTGATGACATTATATTCGATCTAAAGACAAGCAACTTTGTGAAGATTTTGGTCAACTCATGAAATGTAAATTTGAGATGAGCATGATGGAGAATTGAATTACTTCCTTGTGGCCGCAAGTCAAGCAACTCAATGATGGAATATTCATTAGTCAAACAAAGTATGCAAAGGACATGCTCAATCAATTTAATCTAAAGCCTTCAAAAGAATGCTAAGATACCAATGAGCATTGGAACCAAAATGACCTACACCGAATCACAAGAGTGTCAAGAACACAAGTATAGGAAATTGATCGATGACTACTTTAACTCAACGCAAGTAGTAGACCGATATTCAATATGCAATGGAGTGTGTGCTAGATTTCGACAACCAATGCACACACCACAACATTGCTATGAAAATATTAAGGTATGTAAAAGGTCGTAGAAGTCGATTGTGGTATCCAAAAGAGAGTGGATCGAGTTTGTCGCTATTCAGATGCCGACTATGTCGATCATTGCTTGATAGAAAAGCACCTCAGAACTTGTCAATTTCGTGCTAGATTAATATCATGGTTCAGCAAGAAACCAAATACAATTGCCACATCTACCACAGAGGCTGAATATATTGCTGCTGGGTGTTGTGCTTCACAGATATTATGGATACAATAACAACTCAAAGACTATGGACTCAATGAAGAGAAAACTTCCATTTTCTGTGACAACACAAGTGCCATTGCCATAACTCAGAATCCTAAGTTTCATGCAAGAACAAAGCACATTGATGTTAGACACCACTTCATCAGAGACCATGTTGAAAAAGGCAATATAGAGATACTCAAGATTGGCACTGAAGTCCAACTTGGAAATATCTTCACTAAGCCACTACAAGAAAGTAGATTCTTAGCCTAAGACACAATTCGACCAATGGAGCTACCAAAGAACCGAAAAAATTCGTAAAAGAGATATCAAAGAAGAGAGAAGAGAAACTGAACGGGTATCCAGAGAAGAGGAATCGAACGGCATCCGTAAACCAAAGGCTAAAGGGTAAATGGTTATTTGAAGATCTCTCGAGACGGCATCAGATATCTAGATCACTCAAGAGGGGGAACACAAAGAGAATAGTACACCGACCGCATTCAACTACTCTTCGAAATTTGTATCATTACTATCTTTGTGTAAAACTTGGACAAATACTAAGTGTGAGATAGACTCAGATGCAAACAAGGTTCTTAGCAATTTTCAAAGAAATGTGAGTCGAGATAGCTAATAGCCAAAATTCATTAAACGGCACAATTACATTTGTTGATTGTGATCATTGCTGAAGAAGCAATGGTCTCCCTTGATGAATTGGGCGATTGATCTTTACGGCAGAGATTAACTCTCAGTAAATAGTGGACTGTTGATATTCCGATAGGGCCCACTATGCATTTAATGCTTAACAAGCTTTTACTCACGTCACCGCAATTACGTATATACTTACACACAAAATTAATTAGAGGTATATGTCCAGGAGATTACATTGTTATATATATGGGATTTGGCAAAAGAAATTACTTTTTAATCCAACATACAAACTTGCACAAGAATAGCAAAATTATCTTCTTCTATTTCGCAAATTTCTTTCAACTGCAAATCGCTTAGTCTTCTGCAAAGAATCACTAATCGCTAACCCAAACTTCTTCAAACTTCAAAACATACACTATATAAAGAGATTACCCTAAGCTGCTCGCCTACACATAAACCCCAATCTTTCTATCACCGGCACGAAAAGCAAGCACCGAGTTGGTGATGGTAAACAATCGATTGGTCGGAGACTTTAATCCCATCATTGACTTCAAATCACGTGATGATCTGGGGTGGTCCCATGATCGAGGAATACCTCGTACGGCCTCGCTGAAAATCGTCGATGGAAATCGATCCTCGACATGCTTCAAAAGGCACAAATCAAGCGGTTTTCTAGGCTCTTCCCAAAGGAATCTCTTCACTAGATGTGTTAGAATGTTACAATAATTCCAGGATTATATCCCGTGGTTTCAAGGCACCGCAATATTGTTTATAGACTTCACCAAGGAAAGGAAATCCTTCCGACATAACAACTTTCTCGCCAGAAGTTGTTTGAA